>JAJIYU010012710.1:0-14383 GCA_030144865.1 Tinospora cordifolia
CAGCAATTCAAGTTAAAGATTGCCTAAGAAAGAGTGATCTAACTTATATGGCTATCTTGCTGGAGGTCAAGGAACGAAAAACCATGGAAGTTCTCGAACAACTAGTTGAGGTGCTGAGGGAGTTTGAGGACGTGATGCTCTTGAATTGCCAAAGAAATTGCCTCCAAGGAGGTACAATAATCATGATATTGAATTAGTGGTTGGTGCTGGACCACTTGCCCAAGCACCTTATTGGATGATGCCAAAAGAACTTAAAGAATTGCGGAAACAATTGACAGAGTTACTTGAGGCGAGTTATATTCAACCCTCCAAGGCCCCTTTTGGAGCACCAGTGTTGTTACAATGTAAACATGATGGGACACTGCAGATGTTTGTAGATTACCAAACCCTCAACAAACTCATTGTAAAAAACAAGTACCCGATTCCACTTGTTGTAGATTTGTTCGATTGATTGGCAAAGGCTAGATTTTTCACCAAATTGGACTTGTGTTTAGGATACTATCAAGTTCGAATTGTTGCTGGAGATGAGCCAAATACGGCTATGGTAACAAGGTACGAGTCGTTTGAATATTTGGTAATGCCTTCCGGCCTAATCAATGCCCTTGCAATCCTTTGTCACTTGATGAACAATGTGTTGCATGACTTCATTGGTAAGTTTGTGGTGGTGTATCTTGATGACATGGTAATCTATAGTCAAAACTCTCAAGGAGCATGTGAAGCACATTAGGATTGTTCTGTCTAAATTAAGGGAATTAGAACTTTATGTGAGGAAGGAGAAATGTGAGTTTGCTAAAAAAACTGTTACTTTCCTCGAGCATGTAATCAGTAGAGGGAAGCAGTGGAGGGAAGCTGAAGACGGATAGGAAGAAGGTACAACCAATAGCAGAATGGCTAGCACCTTCTAAGGAGCTAGAACTTCGTTCTTTTCTTGGTCTAGCTAACTATTACAAGAGATTCATTGTTGGATATTCCAAATGTGTGGCTGTTGTCACCGACTTGTTGAAAAGGGACAAGTCTTACGATTGGACAAAGACTTGTAACCAAGGATGAAAGATTTGAAAGGTGCCATCTCCTCCAAACCTGTGTTGAGACTTCCAGACTTTGAACTACCATTTGAAGTCCATACTGGTGCCTTAGATCGTGCCATTGGAGGCATCTTGGTTAAAGAAGGACATTTGGTTGCCTTTCAGAGTAGGAAGTTGAATGAAGCTAAAAAAGGTACCCATTACACGAAAAGAAGATGTTGGCAAAGGTGCATTGCTTACGAACCTGAAGGCATTATTTGTTGGGAATAAGCTTTGTTGTAAAAATAGACAATGCTGCTGTTACTTATTTCTTAACCGAGAAGAACCTCACCCCTAAGGAGGCTTAATTCTGTACCTAACGCACTTAGTTGGAAAGTAGTCGGTTAAATGGTGGCTTCCATTACTACTACAGAAGCAAACTTCTTGCTAAGGATGTAAGAAGAAAGTGCTAATGATAGTATTTATCAAAAGCTGGTCCAACAAGTTAAAGAGTGGATCATTCGAAGGTTTTGGCTTGGGGAGTGACTACTCTGTGCTAAGGGTGGCTGCCTATTTGTCCCAGTAGGAGGGAACCTAGGAATAAACTTGTTGAAGGAAAAGCATTATTCATGTTGGGCGGGACACCTAGGTATAGAACGAACTCTTGCTTTGTTATCTTGGTCTTATTTTTGGCCAAAAATGGAAGAAGATGTGGAGGCGTATGTAAAGAAATGTCTAGTGTGTCAACTAGACTAGACTGAGAAGAGGAAGGCAGTAGGAATGCTTGCGTCGTTGCCCATTCCAAATAAGCCATGGAGGAGCATATCTATGGACTTTGTCCTTGCATTGCCAAAAGTCTAGGGATGTCGCTATGTTTTCGTGGTGGTGGATGAATTTTTCAAGTATGCAATATTCATTCCAGCCCTTCATGCATGTATTGTTGATGTTGCTGGTGAGCTGTTCTTCATTAATGTAGTGACATATTGGGGAATCCTGCAGGACATTGTTAGTTATTTGGACACTTGATTCATAGGAAGATTTTGGACTGCCTTATTCAGACTCCTCGGATCAGAACTAAAATTTTCCACGGCAAGTCACCCTCAAAATGAGAGTCAGACAGAGAAGGTAAATGGTTTGTTGGAGGAATACTTGAGACACTTTGTATATGTCAATCAATCGAATTAGGTAAAGTTGTTGTCTATAGCCCAATTTTGCTATAATCCTCACAAACACTCAAATACGGGTATGAGTTCGTTTGAAGTGGCTACAGGACAACAACCCCTTACACCCTATGAAATTGCAAGAACTAAGAGGTTGGGGCGAAGTTCTGTAGTGTATAGATTCGCAAGACACAAACAAGAAATGTTGGAGGAAGCAAAAGATAGTCTTTCCAAAGCTATCAGAAGAATGAAGAAACATGTGGATCAACAACGAAGGGAATTAAGTTTCAATGTTGGGAATAAGGTATTATTAAAAGTAGCACCCAATTTTTGGAAACAGATAAATAGTAAAACAACTTACATGAGCTTGCTTCCTTAGTATGATGGACAACCATGAATTTCGTTGTACTTATCCATCCCTTGATTTAGATTTTCACATCCTTTGCAACACCTTTGATAGGCTTTGCTTCTTAATTGATCACCTTCATTCAACTCGGGTCTTGGGAAAGAGTCAATTTGAGGGACTTTCTTGTAAGGGAACATCAACAAATGAATGTGTAGCACCCATATCAATTATAGCTAAGATTGAAAAACTTTAGTTGATCATGACCTCTATGTATATCAACCCGTTGTCTGGGGTTTTACCTTGTTGAATGACATTCAACAACCTTAAAGGATTGACACACAACTGTTCTCCAGGGCTTTCTTCCTCAGCCACCAATGTTGCCAGTCTCTCCTTTTTGGGACAATCATGAACTCGGTGCGGATCATCATGAATAAAGCATCCCTTGTATGAGTTCTTGTTGGATTGTATCTCAATTTTTGTCTCCTTGTAAATGGTGGATGTTTTCCCATAAGTTCCCTTCTTTCTTTGGACAACTTCTTGTCCTTGGATTTTTTCCTCCCGACATCAAAATGGGACGTTGAGGAAGTAGCTTTGTAGTCTACCAATGCATCCGCCGCAGCAATAGCTGAAGGAAGTTACTTAACTACTTGTCTTCTCAAATCGACCTGGGCCCATGATGGTAATCCGAATGTAAAATTGAAGAGCTTGTCATCCTCTGACATGTTCTTGATATCCAACATTAATGAAGAGAATTCTTTAACATACTCCCTCATTGTGCCAATTTGCTTTAGTTTCTTCAAGCCATCTTGGGCCAACCATGCTGCCTTAGCAGGGAGGAATTGATCCTACAATTCTTTATTCAAGGTCTCTCATGTCTCAATCTTAGGATAACCCGCAACTACATCATCATTAACTCTAGTTTGCCACCAGAGCTTTACATCTCCCGTTAGGTATATCGCCGTTAAGCCAATTTTCTACTACTCCGGGATACGAACAATAGTAAAATACTGTTTTGTATCCCATAAGAAATTCTCTAGCTCTTTAGTATTCTGAGTTCTGCAGAAGGCCTTTGGCCTTCAGTACATCCATACCTTGAGGTCCTTTGTTCACTGCATGTTTAAGGATTCTGATTTCCATAGCCACGGTTTGTGTTCTGTCAGTACAAAGGCTCCCAACAACAGGAACATCAACAAACATTTCTTACAATTTTGCTTCCCATTCCATTATACGGGGTTTCAATGCTTCTATCTTAGTAGCCAAAACATTGGTTCTGGAAGTCTCAACTCTTGAAGAATGACTTGCTTGAACTAGATCCACCAAAATATGTACTAGTCTTGCAATTCTTTCCTTAAAGTCGTCTATAGCCTCTCGTGCGCTACCACCAGCAATATCGTTCTCAAAATGTAGCTCTGATACAATTGTCACAGGGCCAAAATGAGGCCAAAATTTTTACCTTGACTTTGGCTTGTACCAAGGAACGACTCACTATTAACTCGAAGTTGAACTACTAGTAATCTAAGGATGGTGCCTCCAAGTCACGGTCACTCAAGGCTGAGTTCTACCAAGTATTTTCGTACTCATGACCAAGGTAATTTGGGGTGGTCTGCCTGACAATACCCGAGCAGTAAGGGCAAAATGCCTATTGTTGCATTGGTTACTAGTAGTTCGGGGCTGATTGTCTAGCAAGTACTACCCTTCTTGTGATGCACCAAGGTCCAACCTTGATCTCAACAAACTAATGTGATATCCCAAGGACAAGTGCCCCCTTTTAAGCTTAATTACTCGCGGATGATTGAGAGATTATCACTTTTACTCAGTGATTACCCTAGAGGGTCAAATCATAAGGCAACTATCATAGTACGCATGCACATTAAGGTGCTGGCCTAGATATTTTACACGTAAATCACAAGGCAACACAAGATAGGGCACAAGGACGAATTCTTTACTCAAAAGAAATGGGGTTATAAGGCAGCCAAGCTGTGTCCCCCAAGCATAGCAAGTGGGGCTTATATAGAAAAAAACACCTTATCAGTTACATGCGAATTCACAATTGTCCCTAGTGATGTGCCATCACTTCTCCACGCCCTTAGGTAGTTAGGGAGTTGTTCCTAACTTCCTCTTAATGTGTTAACCATACAACTCGTCCTTGGAAAGTTATGGAACGGTCCATAACTTCCCTTAGTGTGTGCGACCGTGTATCACGTCCCTGGGGAGTTATGTAATCGTCCATATCTTTCCCTTATGGCTTGCACCCATGTATCTCGCCCATGGACAGTTGGCGAATCGTTCCAACTATCCTTTGTGCCTTGGGAACAATCTTCCACGTTTGTCATGCCTCTTACATGCCCAACAATTTCCTCCACGTCTAGCAACTTATGTAATTGTCCGTAGTAACTCCTCATAACTGTCAAGGTTCCTACAAGGTTTGGTCGTGGTCCTTCCGTATCTCGATCTCATGGTCTATGGCCACAGTGTTGACCCCTTTTGCAACCTACTCCTGAGGTGCATTAGTGCTTTGGCTCCTTGGGCCGGCCAAGCCAAGCCTTTGTGTCTGAGGATCAAATCTGGGGGTCTATTCAATTATTTTGTTTAGATGGTGTGGTCACATGGTGTGTTGTAAGTGTTACATAGCTTAAGGAATCTTATTTATTTAGTGTAGACGGTGACATCCTTGTTTTTTGAATTAATGGACTATAAACCACAAATAAAAGAAGTAAAAAATGGTTGATCCTTGTCACTTCCCACAACCACAAGAAGTAGGCTCATTGCTTGGGTATCAATTTCCTTGTATGCCTCAACATCATTTTGAACAAATTGAAGTGTAGAGATTCATAATAGAAGTTGATGTTTATATGTGCTGCCAAAATGATGTGATTCTTGTCTTATATAAGTTATGGCCAAGGCCAATATGTCTGCAATCTACTTCATGGAAACTGCTTTATGAGCATAATAGAAAGTTTTATCTGCACATTTATAGTGTCCTTTTTCGTTTGAACCACCCTAGAGAATTATTGAAGGATACTTTCCTTTCTGGCTGAAACCCTTAAGCATACTTATTAAATACTTATAAGTTTTTTGGAATCATCAAAAACACATTTGGATCATATAGTACTGGGCTTGCACCCAATAAGCCAACACTCGTAACTTTTTGAACAATATTGCTTTAGGGGATTGTCAGACATGGATGCACAATTTTATGCTCACTTCGGGGTAGGAGGATGGCCAGTTGTCAAACATTTTATTTGATTTACTTTTTATAAATATATGCTATTTCCTCATTTCTTTTACAGAAGAAAATGTTGTTTTACGCAACAAATGATTCTTGTATTTTTATATAACCTGCATAATCATCACTGTCTCCCCATGTTAAATCTCTTTCAAGTTCTTCCCTTCTTCATACGTTTAAACAAAGTTACATGTATAAATTTTTGTGCATTGCTTTCTTTCAATTACACAAGTCATTCACTTGGGAATGATTCTAGAAATCACTTTTAGTGAGTGTAATCACTCCAATCCTTGGGATTTAGCATTTTCTTGGACGTTCATTCTTTTATTTATTTATTTAACTTGTGCTGTCCTGCATATTATTCTTTAACCTCCCATTTATTGGAAATTTTTGATGTATTTATTGATTTGGCAATCTGATTGCAATCTTCAACTGAGTTTGCAATTTAGCTTTTCTCAATTGTGATTTTCAGTTTTGTTTGAGTATGGATGAACTTTTTATTGATTATGTTAGTTCTACTAAAGCTGACTTTCTTTCTCTTAGTTCATTCAAAAGATACTTGATGAAGGCACAAAAAGTCCTCGGACAATTCGTCTTGCAGCTTTGCATCTGACAGGTTTATGGCTCTTAAATCCTAAAACAATAATGTACTATATTAAAGAGTTGAAGCTGTTGGCCCTACATGGTTCAGGTATTCAAGTTTTTTGCCATTACATTCTTTTAACATTTTTCTCATGTTGTTTAATTATAAAGGTCTCTCCATATTGCCAAGCAAAAAAAAAAAAAAAAAACCAAAAAAATATCTACGTAGGCCATTTCTATTAATTCTTTGGGGAATTTCACAAACCAGTGGCTTTTGATGAAGATTTTGAATCTGAGTTAGCTGAAAATCATGATGCAAGAGAAGAAGTCTCATTATTGGCTAAAAGC
The DNA here is from genome assembly GCA_030144865.1 of Tinospora cordifolia. NCBI lineage: Eukaryota > Viridiplantae > Streptophyta > Magnoliopsida > Ranunculales > Menispermaceae > Tinospora > Tinospora cordifolia. The sequence continues at coordinate 6,667 of JAJIYU010012710.1, forward strand.
CCAGATGCTGAGCTAACTGAGGTAAGTTAAGGCTCTCATGTTATTAATATGTTTTTCCTCTATGTTTCCTCTTGTTATCATCTTTGTAGCCATTTGAACTAGGAGAAGTTGCCTAGGTTGTGTTTGGTCTATGACAAAATAATAAGGATACAATCTGAAAATATAAAATTTCTAAGACGGACTTAGTAACTTCAATATTTTTGAAGGGTAAAGCCTGTTTTTTGAATAAAAAGTTCAACAGATACTCTCAGAATACATCAATAGAACACGTGTTGTAGATGAAGAAGAAGACGAAACAGACGAAAACCGACGCTGTGAGTTTTGATCTGGGTTTTAGAGGTGCTCGATCTTGAGAAGAACTGTTTAGATCGAGTTTTGGTGACGAAGACTGCTACATTAACTGCAACTGCGATCGCGAAAATGACTCGTGACTACAACTACAAAGACAAAGTTGGCAGTGATGACGAACCAATTATTTGCGATTGTGAAGACGACGAAGACTGCTACAGTAACTGTGATTGCAAAGACGACGCGAGACTGCGATTGCAAAGACAAAGACGACTGCGACAGTGATGACGCAAGATCCTAACTCTCTACGATTTTGATCTGGGTTTTAGAGTGTGCTACGAGTTTTGACCTGGATATTGCGAGATTGCAAGTTTCATTATCATTATCGTCACAAACAGCAGGTTTCGATCTTGAACCAATTTCACATGCGGTCGTTGCGCCCCTTCTTTGAATTTCATCCTCAATGTGACACAACCCTGCGACTTGGTATGAACAACGAAGGCGTTGTCTTCATCCTCACAGTCTAGTATGGTCTGAAGTCTAAAAAACAAAGCTCGTGATCCTGAAGAATGGACTGCAAATTTAGAGACTGTGATTTTAGAAAATAACAACCATAGTGAAGCAAATTAGAGTCTAGAATTTGAGCAGTTTGAAAACATTGCTAATTGAAGAATGTTCACATTCAAGATTGTATTGGATAGATATTGAGCTTGAAGCAGGCAGGTGGCTTCGGCAAGTCATTGGAGAGGTTGGTAGGGTGACGAGAGACGAGACTTTTAAGAAGATAAAGAGATGCAGAGGATCAACATTAGTGATTGAAACCTTCAAAATATGAGAGGAAGTTTCATGTGGATGACCAAAATTGTAAATGGAAGACAACAGTTAAATTTTGTTCCAAAGGAAGGGAGTGACAAGAACTGGGACAGTTTGTGGAAGGCTTTCAATTCTTGCTGTAAAATAACAGGAGGAACAGATAGAAGGTTTGAGTCGAGTACAGTACTACAGAAAGATACGGGAAGGAAATTCACAGCCAAGGTCGTTCGTAGACGGGATGCAAGAAAGTAGAAAGAGAACAGAGTAGTTAACTGGGGGAATGGAGGTAGACATAATGAAGGAAAGGTAACAAATTGGTGGCAAGCCGAGAAGAAAAATAGAGGTGCTACAGTTACAATTGCTAATGGTGGACAACCTACGATGGTGAGGAAGTTGGTAGCTGGAGCTTTTGACCAGAAACCACAAAGTTAGAGCAATGCTTTGAGGACAACAAGAAGGTGGAAATTTGATAAGAAGTTTTTTTCGAAGGAAAAGAAAGAAACGAAGACAGAGCAGCAAAGGATGTGGTTGGTGTTTTGGAGATTTTTCGATACCATAAAATGGAGTGCAGTGAAGAGGAAATATTAGAGTAGTTGAGCTACGAATGTCGCTGACGCCAATCTATGGGGATAGGGTGATATGTAAGTGTCCTAATGAAGGGGTGTGGAACGCCATGAAAAAGGCGAAGTTGAAGTTAGGGTTGAATTACAATGTGTGAGAATGGGAGGATGGTGTACAATGGACAAACAAATTGTTTTGCTAATGGGAGGAGTGGATCGCTATCGAGGGTGTTCCTATCGACGAATGGACACAAGGAACATTCGAGCAAATTGGCCAGAGGTGCGGGGGTTGCTCATCATGCTTCGATGATTGGGGAAGGCTACTCATTTGATACAGTGTCACGAAAGAGAGGGGTTGGATTAGTGGGTTTTTGTCAAAGATGATGAAGGTGCAAAACGGGCAATGGAGCTTCACGATCAGGCTGTTTAGGGTTGACCTAGTTGAAAGGGACAAAGGGGAGGATCAAAGACTGGAGAAGGATACTTGGAATTGGTGTACAGATGACGAGCAGTATCGTGTTAATGGAGAATTCATGATCGCCAGAGAGGAAGGGTACTCAGAACGGAGACGATTTCGGAGAGGAGCAGAGGCTGTTTACATGGCGTGGCAACAAGCGACATCTGTTGACAGGGAGGTAGGTGGTGCAGCGCAAGGAATGCAAGTGGCTAAGAGTACGGTAGCTACTGCAACAGGTGTTGTTTCAGATAGTGGGTATTATGCTTTTGGCATGGTAGGTGGAAAGCTTGATTTGGAGCATCAGGCAGGGCGAATGGAAGGATCTAATCAGGTAGTACGAGGAGGGAGAGCATATCCAAGGAGGGCGGTGATGCTCACAATTAACCTAGTGATTGCAGGGAAAGGAGAATGAAGCATGGTAGCAATGAAGGGAACATGTCTTATACAGTGGATATTTTTTTAGCTGGAAGAGAATAGGGGGCATTGGACAAAGTCATAGGGCATGAGTCTGTCCCCGTAAAGGTTTACAAAAGACGGTCAAAGCAGGAGAAATAATTTAAACAAGCCATACATGGTGACAATTCAGAAGGAGACGGGTCACATAACCAGACGAGAGAATTATCTAGAGAGTTTTGAGAGACAGAGAAGACATTGATGATGATAATGAATTAGGTGATGACAAGATTGTGGAAGCTAGTTTCTAACAAATTCCACCCATTAATATCCTTCAGCTAATTTTGATGTAGAGATCCAAGAAGCAAAAAGAGAAACCGGTCTATCTCAGATTCTATGTTATTTTCTTTTTCTTTGAAGAAACATTTTTTTTCTTTGCTCCCATAAGGCGTCCCACATAGCAAAAAAAAGCACATCTCCATTAATGCTTAGCCGACAAAGTTTTCAAAAATATCAGGTGTTTCAAACCATCTTCCTTCCTACAAAGCTTTGAAATTCCTATTTCTTGTTTCCCATCTGCTTCATATTTCCTTCAACTACCTTACAATTTTCAAAGATATGGCTTAGATCCTCTTCTGTTTCCTTGCAAATGTAGCACCACTAGGGTTGCAAATAAATGTTAAAGAACATTTTCTGTATTTTGTTAATGGTGCTGATTTTTCTTATCCTTATAAGCCACTCCAGAGGAATACTTAGATAGTTCATTGGCCAATCTCATATGACCACACCCATTTGTTTCATTGTTTCTTCAGTTTCCCAATTTGATATGTTTACCTCAAGAAGGAGCTTTTGTCTAAATTCATGTACAGCTCTGAAAATAATCAAAATGCTTTGTGAACCTTCATTGTGTTGACCCAATTTTCTTTCTTTTCTCCCATAAGGGATATGCAGTCTCTGCACATTGAAGATGGGTGATTGGAATATTATTTTTTTCCCACTTTAGAGCCCTTAATTAGCTACCACTCGGTTACCTTTCTCATCAATCCATGTATGGTGTCTGCCACTAAAGGATATAAGAATGGAGAAGGAGAGCCTTTTTGCCTTAGGTCTCATTCACCATTAAATTTCCCTCTAGTTTTTCTATTAGTTAATATAGAATAATTTGTTGAAACCAGGCAGCCCCTTATTCAATTGTGCCACTTATGCCCAAACCCCTTCTTTCTCATCACAAAGTCTAAATAGCTCCATTCCATCAAATCATAGGCCTTAGCACGATTGTCTTTTAGAACAAAACCTCTCTTCCTTTGTTCCTATACTCCACTGCCTCTTTAGCTACTAAAACCGCATCAATGATTTGTCTACCTTTGATAAAAGATATCCGTGTGTCAACCACCAAACGGTGAATGGCCTGCTTCAACCTATATTATCCAAAGTTTTTGCTATGATCTCGTAGTGATTTGTGACCAGCTGATTGGTTTGAAGTTGTCTACCTTGAGCATGTCCCTTTAGGGATTAGACAAATATAGGTCTCATTTGTCCTTCTATTATAATACCACTGTTATAAAAATCTTACATAACCTGTATGTACTCCTCCTTGACAATATCGTAGTATATTTGGAAGAAAAGCATAGTCTAACCATCAGCCCCAGGGCCTTATCACCATCACTGACCCCCAGCACCTTTTCTGGATAGTAATTTCTCGCCATCTAATACCCATTACTCCCTAACTAATCTGATTTCTTCTTTTGAATCGCATCCTGAAGTGGTTTGTAATTAATTGTTGAATTTCCTCTATTCTGTCTATCACCTCCCCGTTGTCTTTTCCTAATGTAGCAATTGTGTTCCTTACCCTTCTAATAGTATATACAGAAGAGCCTGGAATTCACCTCAACCCTCTTAGCCCATCTAATGTGTTTTTTTTTTTTTCTTCCATCTCCCCCTTTCCTTCCTATTCTCTAATATTTGAACGCCTTGGAGAATCGTTTCCCTCTTCTCATTATCCCTATCTCCCATTGCCGAGATTGCATTTTATCTTCACATTCTTTCAACATTCACCTTAGGGTTTCTCTCTTCACCTCTTCCTCCCCCTTTAGACATTTGATTCACTGAACCATCTTCTTTTTCACCCCCATCAGCTTCTTCATAAATTTATACCCTACCCAGCCATTAATTTTTTAGGAAACCCACCACTCCTTTGCATTATGCTTAAAATTTGGGGCATGTATCCAACTATGATCAAATCTGGAAAGGGTTGGTCCCTATTTGATTTTTTACCAAATCCAATAATATAGGCTAATAGTTCAAAGTTGAACTTTGCAAGGCTAATTGTCTGCCATTTCCACACAACTCCTCCCATTTTATGTTCACCAAAAATTTGTCCAAACTGGCCATGGTTCGAGAGACTTGTTCCTTTCTAATTTTCTAAATAGCAACTTTGTCTGGTCTAGCTACACAACTCAACCTTCTTATATTCCTTTTCTCCTTAATCTCACACCCACGGATATTCCAACTTAATATCCTTGTTGAAACCAGAAATTAACCCTAGAGGTGCCTTCGAAACCTTGTACACTAGTCGAGCTAACCAATTGTGCCTCTATCAACTTGAGGAATTGTTCTACTTTTTCTACCTCCTCTCTTCTCTTTCTATTATTTTCTTTTACAAAATCTTCAGATTGACCCTTCCTATCATCCTCTTCTTTCTGCCTTTCTTCTTCATACTCCTCTAGAAGGGTATACCTGTCTTTCTCCAACAGTGTCTCCTCCCCTTCTTTTGTATCTTCCTCTCCATTTTGAGCTAGATGAGTTACAGGATGTTCATTTATCTAGAGAACTAGAGAGCGTACCTTTGACTTTGTTTGCTTCGGCCCCCATGTGCTCATTTCTCTCCTACATTTATGTTTCTAGAACAACTTCGATGTTTGACTCCAGCAAGCTTTTTGTGTTAACATCCGTTGGTTTCATTAATGCCAGAGGAGCTTGATGACCACTTTGAAGCGCCCATCTTTTGGAAACACCTCCTATTACATTGGCTTTTCTATTCCTCCTCCTTTCATAGACCTTAAGATTGTTGCTCTTGGGCCTTCTTCAATCTCTTGGATCATCACCATCTGTTCCTTCTCCTTAATTAGTAGTGTGGGTCCCACCACTATTCCGTCCTGGTTCTCTGCAAAAATTCTAGATGTTGGCCCACTTGGAGGTGGGCCTGCATTTTCTCCTCTAACATTGTTCCGTGGCTTAGCCCATAATGGTGGATTGCGGGTGTGCCTCGTAAGAAATACTACGATTCATTTTGTTAGGGTCCCTTCCATTTGCCACATGTTTCGTCCTCCAAGTTGTTTATCACGTCTCTGCCATGTTGTATTCTTGCCTTCCTAAACTTGTTTCACTGTTTTGCCTCCAAACATGGTTGTACCTCTCTTGCCATGCTTTTCTGCCATTGTTGCCTCTCCCTTCTCGCACGAGTGAGGTTCTGCTTTGCTTGTTTTCACCAGTCTCCCTTGCTAGAAATTTTGTTGTCGTTGTCAACCGGAACTAACCGACTGTGTTTTGCGATTCTAAACTTTTCCTTTTCGACTTCAGTATACCATTGCAAATTGAACGACGTCACCACCAGCACACAATCATCTTCATAGTGTTCCCTGAACATAGGATGGAAACCTAAGAAGTTTCCTCTCGCCTTCATCATCGCCATTTCCATCAATGTCTTTGATATTGTGGCCTCTACAATATCTAGTGAGCCTCCACATTGTTCCGTAGTTCTATTAAAGGTGAGCACATTCCATTTCGATGGAGGAATTCCTTCAACACCTATCCACCCTTCTGTACATGCAATACATATACTCTCCTAGAATTTCTCCTCCCATTTCTCAACCACAAAATCTCCTTTGTATGCAAAGTCTTTGCCTTTGTTCAGATGCCTCACTTCTCTTTTATTATCGACCCATAGTAGGGCCCTTGCAGGATCTAAGATGCAAAGATAGTCTTTTCTTGAGTCTATCACCCATTTCTTTCTCCACTTCCTCACATAATGTTATGTTCGATCTTGTTCGAATCAACATTTCCTTCCCTTCTTTTTCTTTCCACCCTACGTTTCTTGACCGTTGTTCATTTTTGTCTTTGTCCGTACTTAGTTGTTTTGCTTCTTTCCTTCCATCTTCCTTTCTTCGGTTTGTCCTTCCTTGGCTTTCTTCTCGTATATCCTTCATCACGTCGCTTTGATCGTTGGTAGGAAACTCTTGCTTCTCGTCTTCAGCACTACATCTAGTGCTTCCCAAAGCTTCTTCCATGCCTCTTCTTTAACTCCTTCTTGGGGGGTGTATATCACCTACTACCTTCTTTCTGTAACTTTTGTGACTCTTATAAAACTTCCCCTTTCATTTGCATAAAAGTCCCCTTTCTCGGAGTACGTCTCCAAAATCAGCATGTAGTTTGGTCCTTTCTTTACTTTCTTGAAGCTTTCGTCCCTATTTTTTTGCCATTATCTTCTTCAGTTCTCCTTTCAGCCACTTCACACTGTCCATCTCCACTAACAGCCAAAATGTCCTGGCTCATGTTTCCTCTACTAGTATCATTTCGTTGTTTCTCTCTCCTTCACAGACAAAGAACAATTTATATTTTGTTTTGAAACCTTGTTTCCTTCGTTCATTCTCCTCCTTTGTTCATCCACTTGGCTAGGGACTTGCTACTAATTTGCACTTGTCTGTTTTCCAGCTAAGTCCTTTTAATGCCTTCAGCATAAGTCATTCCACCTACCCTCTTGTAGTTCTTAATTGCGCCATTGCTACCATGGGAAACTCCCCTTCCTTTATTTCTTCTGTTACGAACTACATGCCATCCATCGATGTCAAAGCCTTCTTTTGTCTCGTTGTCCACTCATCTTGCTGATCTTCACCCTCTCCCTTCTCGTCGAGAGTCCACCTCATCTCCGTCGTACTACCTTGTCCAACATCTTTCTCTGGTCATCCAACTCTCTTTTCGTTCTTGCTGCTTTCTTGACCCGCACAATTTTCCTTCTTTAGTATTTTGGCTAGTGTACATTTTTTGCATTTCATTTGCATTTATGTTAATCGACGTTATCTACATTCAATTTGCATTGAATTTATGTATTTTGTCATTACATTTAACCGTAAAAGAAGAAACAAAACCCAAATATAAAAAAGAAAGTGCATCTCTCTCTCTCTCTCTCTCTCTCTCTCTCTCTCTCTCT
>JAJIYU010012711.1:0-14378 GCA_030144865.1 Tinospora cordifolia
ATGTTATTTTTGTACATAGACTAATGTACACAGAAACCCTAATGCATTTGGGTCTAAGAAGAAGAAAATGTAGCACGGGCCCGTCTCCTGGGTATCCCAAGATTTTTGATCGAATAGAATTGAACCGTCAGATGACGTGGAAGATGGGACTTGGAAGGCGGGGTATTACAGATCTCTACAACCACCCTTCTAGAGATGTTTCACATTGTGTTCTTCGTAGTTTTAACATGCTGATTTCATCGTTGATAATATTGATTTCTGTTCAACATGTAGGTTTAATACCTCAAAGAATCTAAAAATTTTCTCTAAAACAAACAAACAAAAATTTTTGTCAGGCTACCATGGTAGTCATTTGGGTACCATGGTAGTGCAGCGTGAAAATGGAAAAAAATGTGTTGCGTGGATACCGTGGTACTGCGATAAAAAAACACAAAATTTGGAACCCCAACGTGGTATCACGGTACCAAGACTCAATACCGCGCTATTGCGATTAGAAAATTTGAACTTCTGGTGTGTTGACGTGCTACCACAGTGCCCAAAAGAGGTACTGCAATTGAAAACCATAAAGAGAAGGTTGGAACACTACAATATCGCCTCGCTTATATATATAGATGTACGTAGAAAACCTAATCAAACAAACTCATTCTCACAGTAGTTCTTTCTTGCTTGCAAAGAAACCCTACAACCGCCATTAGTTGAGTTCTTTGCATCCCAAAAGCCTTCAAGGGTGATTCTAAACTGTTCTAAGCATTCCTAACAGCTTTTCTAAACCAAGTTCTACGAAGAACAGTACCAGTGGAAGAAGGATCAAATTGAAACTTGAATCCAGATCATCGGTCTCAGGCAAATCACGAAACTCTTGAGGACCTTATGCGTTTATCATGGTTTTACAATCAGCTAAGTGCATGCACACTTCTTCTGATGTGACAAAATAGTAGGAGTGTTTGAGATACATTTGGGAAGGGAGAATGAAAGAAGGACCATTTGTAATTGAGGTATAATATGTTTTTACTTGGTTAAATGCTTGTATTAAGTTTAGTATTAGTGTAATGAGTCATTAAGAACGAGAGGACAGGAAAGAAACTCGCACAAATGTGCAGTTTCAGGAAAATCACGTCAGTACTATGGTAGTGCAATGCAAACAGAGAATTCCTCTTAGGTTATTGCGATAATGGACCACAATAATTAGAAGAAAAATAAGGATTTTGACTATAGACTTGCCCATTGTACACATACCACATACCATATATGTGGGGGATTGTTTAATTGAGATTTAAACCATTAGAAACACACAATCCTGAATGAATATATGTTAATTCTTAGAGGTTGAGAACTTAAACTGATTGGAGTACCATAGAAAGGATCAAGAGGTCCAAGTAATCAGGTGGATATAATTACCTTGCTCCCTAGTCTTATTTGAGTTTTAAATATTAAACATGATGTGCGTTTACTTTATTCTAAATGCCTAGAAGTATGTTAAGGTATGTTTTGACGTTGATTAGATACCATGAGCTCTTGTGTTAGTATGAATGATGTATGTATCCATGCTAGTTGTTTACATGTTTTCATGTTATACGATATAAAATATTAACATGTTCGATTATCTGAATAATATTACATGTTCTATTTTTCATACTTAATATGACGCAATGAATGACTGTATGATCTTAATTAAAGTTAAATTAAGATTTAAACCACGTACTGGTGCAGTGGTCCATGGGAGATCACTGTGGATGTTTTCGCAGATGGAATGGCAGGTTAGTACCTAATTTCCAATTATAAAACAATGGGTGTGTTCCTAGTTATTTGGTAATGGAGCTATGGGTGTGAACCTATTCCTAGGTTGGGTAATGGGTGTCCTATTAGAATCTGACATATAATGCATTTTTATTATCTCCTTTAACATGATAATGATGAGAGAACACTGAGGTTAAGTTTTTCGGTCTCATTTAACAACTGTTGAATAACTTAATGATTGAAACACTTAATGTGTTTGTGTAACATATTGGGCCCACCATGACGATATTGTCCCTACCTTAGCCACCACTGACTAGGTGTAGGGTTTTGTTCTTGGCAAGACTCGAACTTGAGTCTCCCGAAAACGCTCGGCACTAGTAAAGCTCACAATTGTTCATTTAGCTCAGGCATCGCTCTAGTGTCGGAACGACGTGAGACATTACAATCCACCGCCCTTTGAGCAGTCCTGGCTTCAAGACTCACACTGTTGTCATATTTAGAGCAGCTCTAATACTATTTGTAATACATTGGGCCCACCGTGATGATATTGTCCCCATCTTAGCCATCACTAACTGGGTGTAGGGTTTTGTTCTTGGCAAGATTCAAACCTAAGTCTCCTAAAAGTGTTTGGCAATATTAAGGCTCACAATTGCTCATTTAGCCCATACATCATTCTAGTGTCAAACCGATGTGAGGTATTACAATCCACCCCCCTTGGAGTAGCCTTGTCCTCAAGACTCACACCGTTGTCACATCTAGAGTGGTTTTGATACCATTAATAACACATTGGGCCCATCGTGACGATAGTGTCCCCACCTTAGCCACCACTGACTGGGTGTAGGGTTTTGTTCTTAGCAAGATTCGAACCTGAATCTCCCAAAAGTGTTCGGCACTAGTAAGGCTCATAATTGCTCATTTTGCCTAGGCATCGCTCTAGTGTTGGACTGATGTGATATATTATAGTTTGAAATGTTTGCGTGTTTGATATTTTGACTTGAATAATACTATGGATGTACTGTGTTTGATCTACTGGGTTCTTGAACTCACCCCATATTTCTATTTCAAGTGACCTTTGAGACGGTTCGAGTTACAGTATAGCTAGGTACTATTTGATAGCTGCAGATCTCACTACAGAGGTCATAATTTGAATTATTTTATTTCAGTTCATGAATAGTAGTTGAACTGGACATATGACCCTTTTTAATTATCTATGTGTTAGTGACTTTAAGAATTAGTATTGGGTCAAACGAGCCTGTTTTTCAGACTATTATTTAAACACTTTACGTCTAATTTTATTTAGTTTAATTCATGAGTTTTAATGATATTTATCATGTTTTATCTCCTATTGATATCTTGGTGTGTCCATGAGATTAATAGACGTTTACTTGTATCTGCATCATTGATGATATTGGATTGATGATGGAAATAGTAACGCTCCAATTCTCGACAATCGACACATGTAGTGTCTCAGTAGTATGTTTAATGATTTATGGGCACGCCTCTCCATGCGTAACTTGATATGACAGAAACAAATGACCAAGAACTGAGGTGTTATAGTAGGTTAGGTAAGAGTCATGTGTTACCTTTTCAACGATCATCTATGTATATCACATCCATCTTAGAATTAATACATATTGATGTTTAAGGTCCCTCCTCGGTTCTTTCTATGGATGGTTTTTGTTATTACATTCATTTTCTTGATGATTTTTTTAGCTTCATATCAATTTACCCCCTTAAACAAAAATCAGAAGCTCTCTCTAATTCTCTTCAATTTAAACGTCTCATGGAAAAATAATTTTGAAAAAACATTAAATGTGTTCAATAAAATTGGGAGGTGAATATCATTCTTTTGAACATTTTCTAAAACAACAAGGCATTTTTTTTTTCAACATCCTTGTCCTTATACCCATGAACAATATGGTCATGTTGAATCTAAACATCGTCATATCGTTGAAAGTAGCTTGTCTCTTCTTGCTCATGCTAATTTTCCATATTCTTCTTGGTGGGAAGCTTGTCAATGATGTTTTTCTTATTAATCATCTTCTAACCCCGATTTTGAATCATCTTTTTCCTTTTCAAAATTGCTTAACTACCAACCTGATTATAACATTTTACATGTTTTTGGTTGTACTTGCTACCCTTACATTCAACCTTTCAATACAATCAAATACCAACTTCGATCAAAATGATGTTTCTTTCTTAGTTATAGTGAATCACATAAAGGTTACAAGTTTCTCAACTTATATGGTCGAATCTATATAAGTCGGCATGTTCTATTTAATGAACACGATTTTCCTTAGCCCACCATGTTTTCCTCTTCTTCTTCACCTTATTCACAAACTGCTTTGCATTATTTCAATTTTTCTCTTCCCCCTCATTCTCATTCGTCTTCCTCTTGCCCACACCCATCTCCTTCTCCTTCATTTTTTGTACCCACTATTTCTCCCAATGTCTACTCTCCCCCTCAAAACTCTCTTCCAGCCCCTGTTGTTCCAACACATCATCCTACCATTCTAGCACATCATATGATCACTAGAGCAAAGGATGTTATCTTTAAGCCACATAATCTGTCTGCTTTCTAGATTTCCAATAATTCTTCAGATTCCCTTCCTTCCTATATATAGGAAGCCTTGTCTATTCCTCATTGGCGTCATGTTATGGAATTTGAGATTAATGCCTCGCAGTTTCTTGGTATGTCTCTTGGTACATGGTCTTTAATTCCATTTGAGGAGGCCAACAAACAGTCGGATGGTATGAATGGAAATCGATGGGTATTCACCATAAATGCAATTTTGATGGTTTGATTAATCGATATAAAGCTCGCTTAATTGCAAATCCCCATAATTAATTTTGTTGATACTTTCAATCCAGTGGTTAAACCATCAACTATATGTATTGTTCTCGATTTGGCTATATCTCTTAATTGGCCGCTTAAATAGTTAGATATCAACAATGTTTTTCTTCATGGCGAGCTCATAGAAACTGTGTTAACTCCTCAACCCGAGGGTTTTGTGGATCTCTCGAAATAGGGTCATGTTTGTCATCTTCATCGATCTTTATATGGACTTCAACAATCTCCAAGAGCGTGGTTTGAATGTCTTTGCACTATGTTACTTGGCAATTTATTAACTCAAAGGTGAACTCTTCACTTTTCATCTATCATCAAGCTAGTACTCATATTTACCTTTTAGTGTATGTCAATGATATTATTATTACAGGAAATGATTCAAAGCTAATCCACCACTATGTTACCTCTCTAGACAATAATTTGCCTTGAAGGACCTTGGTGATCTCCATTTCTTCTTGGGCATTGTTGTTCATCGTGATTCAATAGGAATGCCTATGTTTCTACTTTGCTTCACAAAGTTAGGATGCCTAATTTGAAATCTATCTCTACTCCATCAGTTTCAAGCCTCCATCTTTCTTCTTCGGGTTCTTCCTCCTTTAGTGATGCCACACTATAAAGGAGCTTGCAAGGGGGTTTACAATACTTGCTAAAAACAAGGCTATGTATTGCATTTATTGTTAACAGGCTAAGTCAATTCCAACAACACCCAATAATGGAGGATTGGCAAGCTCTTAAACGAGTTCTTCGCTATCTACCTAGAACTGCTCATTATTCCTTGCACATCCAGCCTTGCCACAACTTGTTCTTGACAAGTTTTTCTGATGCAGACTAGGCGTCTTCTTCGGATGATCGCAAGTCAATTGCGAGATACAATGCCTTTTTGGTGCCTCTGTAGTCTCTTGGAAACCAAAGAAGTAGCAAGTTGCTGCTCATTCAAGTACAGAGTCTGAATATCGCGCTCTTGCTAATACAACAGCCGAAATTTCTTAGCTTCAATCCCAGCTACATGAGCTCAGCATTCCAATTCCTATTGCACCAATGATTTGGTGCGATAATATGGGTGTTGGTGCCTTAGCAGCTAATCCGATCTTTCACCCCGAACGAAACACATTGAATTAGATGTACATTTTCTTTGGGACAAGGTTCTGAAAGGTGAGTTAAGAACTGATTGTTGATTGTTTAATTAAAGCTCTTTCGCAATCCCACTTCAATTACCTCAGATCCAAACTCAACGTTGTTCATCTACCCCATCATTTTAGGGGGGGAATGTTAGGAATACACACTGAGAACATCTCATTGGTAGCAATAGAAGGGCTTAGAAGCATAATATTCTTCAAATCACTTTTCTGTACAAAAATTCTGAAATTTTGTTATTTCTACAATTTGGTTATAGGGCTGGGCTCGAGATAGGGCTCAAAGGGCAACGACCTTGAGCCCTCTATTTTTGGAAGCCCATATATATATATATATATATATATATATAATTAAAAAATTATAAAAATGTATTAATTAATTGAGTCATTATTTTTTAAGCTCTCATTTATTACTTTGCCTTGGATCTCAAAAATATTGGGTTGGCTTTGTTTGATTATGATTTGTTTGTTGTACAAATTGTGATTCCTGTAGTGGTGTATCACAGCTGCAATCTCTTCTTTCTTTTATGTAAACAAAACAGTCTTCAGGAAAGCAAGCATGTTATTCTTTTTATTGTTTTGTTCACAAAAGTAAATCACAGGGGGGTTACTTGATATTAATAATATACAAATTGAGAGAAAATATTCCAACTATACATCTAACTGGATCCCTAGAAATATATTTATTAAACGCATTTATCTAATGCACAATAATCTATAATTATCTTTATAATTAATTTTTTTAAACTTTGATTAGCATTTCTATATCAAATTAAATTCAGAGTATGACCCGCATTTAATTAATTTAACTTGATTTAAATCCGCATATTAAGTGGTAAAGGTTTCATAAACAAGGAACATTTTTATTAGTGCACAATTTATTGAATAATTGGATATAAATACACAACATGTATTAACAAATAATTCAAAGACATTTAATTAATATTCATTATTAGTGCATTTTATTAAAAAGGCTCCTAAAGAAAAATAAGACAAGCACAATGATAAAAAGTATAAAGACTTAAAAGAGGTTAAATTAACATATTTTTACTCTACTTTTATATATATAAAAAAGTAAACAAGCTTACAGTTACATTACAAAAAAGGGAATAAAAGCCTTGACCTTAGACGAAAGTATTGATTGATTATTTAGAAATTTTAGCTAGTGATCTGGCTTATCTCCATTCATAAAAGCAAATAAAAAGCACTTTAATTTGCACGGAAACCTATGAAAAGATAGTATCAAACTAATTATTATAATTATATTTTTTTACACATTTATAACGTTTATAATTATTAAAAATAAATAATAAAAGTACATTTCAAGATATGTATAATATATAATTAAATAAGTATGAATTCTATATTTAAATAAATATATGTATAATATAAACACAAATATTCTTTTAGGTTACAATTTGGCACTTATCAATCATACTCTTATCTTCTTTAGCTCGGCTTCCAACCAATTATCCTTCTAACGTTATCAATCACGCAAAGAATAAAACTATTGAAATGGCTTTTCGACGCCAACTTTGCTTGGAAAGGAAGGAAGTTGAGGCAATAATGAACATTTTTTTAAAAAAAAAATTAATTCTAGGCTACATACTTTGTAGTTTGTATATTATTTTGACTAAAAGAAACATATATTATCAAATTAAGTCAATCTTTGAGGGTTTGATGTATTAATTTAAGATATTCTCTTTTCTAGGAAGCTTAAAGTTCAATTAGCGTTTAAGTTAATATGACAAGTAATCAACATGAAAATAAACTTTTAGAATTTTACTTTTAAATGCGAAAAACTAAATCATGACAATCAATTAGTTATTAGGGCATCTTCAATGCCCATCCGCTCAGTGCAGACCGAGCAGATGAGCAAGCTGCTACAACAGTAATTAAAAAAAATTAAAAAAAAAGAGCTTTGAGCTCTTAGTTTGTATCGAACACTCAACGCCCAGCACTAATATACACACATTGAAGTTGCCCTTAGAATCAAGTTCAGCCATTCAACAACACATAAAAAAAAAAAAAAAAAAAGACTTGAGAAGTTATTCTATTTAGAGCATCTCTAACCTATTAGTACTTCATTTTTTAATTTAATTTTAAAGTTATTTCAATATCAAACAGTAAATTTTTTTAACTCATATATTTTATTTTTTACTCCAAAAAGAATATTATCAGAATATTTATTTTTAATCTCTTTTTTATTTTCGTTTTATTATATTTTAAAATGTATATTTTATATATAAATCTTATTTCACATATTTACTTAATATTATATTTAATTATTAATTAATAAATAAATAATAAACAATATACTAAAAATTAAAAAATACATAAATTTTATTTCACATGTTTATTAAAAATAAAGATAAAAAAATAAGTATATAAAATAGTAAAAATAAATAATATAGAATAATGAATAAAATAACTAAAAAAATTTAAATAATTAAAATTTTAACTGAAAAAAATTATAAATTTTACTTAAAAATTCTTAATTAAAAAAAACTGTAAAAAATAGTAAAACATTAAAAAACAAAACCAGCACCATCTTTGGTGCTGGTGATGCAATTTTGGTGTGGCTGGTTGGAGACGGCAAATGTTAATAAACCATTTTCGCTGCAAAACAGTGACACTCATGCATCCACCGCGTTCTGGAAAGCTATATGGGTCAGGGGCCAAGAGCTTGACCCATTAAGATGGAAATCCATCCTTCTGCTTTAGTTACATGCATCATTTTCAAATTAACAATGAAAAGGCCTAACTTTGAAATATTTAGACTTCATTGAAGCCAAAAAAATCTTTTACTTTTCTTTTAAGTGATTAGTCTCTAATGATCCTGTGGAGAGTCCATCTGTTTTTAAAAACTGGTTTTCAAAAATTATTTTTCAAAAAAAGTTAGATTTTGTTCTCAATGGAGGGAGAACTCAGAACAGCGATATACAACAACGCACAGTAAGAAGATGACCGCGGTTGTCTACCATCTATCCGCATGAAAGTATTATTTGCTGAAAATCAGAGTGACGGTAGTAAATGGTAACGTTGCGATCCTTTACTTCAACGCCAAGAAAAAATAGACGTAACCTGGAAAAGTTGTACAAGTTCTTCGGAAAAGTCTAACTTTTCTTTGTCCTGGAGCTTTCTTTCATCTGTCATTTCTCTCGTTTGTTCCTTGGTGTACCTTCACCAGACACAGATAATTATAATAACCAAACTAAATCTATGAAAAGCTTGTATCATGTTAGCTGCTTGAAAAGCAACGGATGCTCTTGCCCACCTACCCAAAATTTTGACTCACATGCATAAAACCCAGAAAAGTACTTGTTTTTTTTTTTTTTTTTTTTTCTAAAATGTAATCGTGATCACAGTGAGATAGTAATTTTCATTAAAAAGTTTGGGGACACAGTCCCCTCAAATTGGTTTATAATTTAATAAAGAAGACAGTGGCACTCGACCCAACCAATTTAAAATAAATAAAAAAAAGAAAAGAAAACCCAAATGGGGTTGAAAAATATTAAACAACAAACTTGAACATTATACAAATCATTAAAGACTGTCTTTAAGGATAATTCACTTTTATCAACATAAATAATAAAAAAAAAATTAGGTACATTCCTTAAGATTCAACAAACTCTTCTAATCAGATTAGACAACAGAAATAGTAAAGAAAAAATATGACTAAGCATAAAAATTGTTTTAGAGTGAAAAAAATTATATTTTTGGTGCATCCAAACAAGTAAACTAAGCTAATATTTATATTAATCATGAACTATAAAATCTAACGGCTAGTAGGGAATTCTATAATGATAACTGTTATCAATAAATAATAGTAATAATAATTAGTAATAAATAAATATAATAATAAGGATAACCGCTAACAAAATAAATATTAATGATAGCTAGTAATATATTATTAGTTAAAGATAATAGAAAATAGCAGCCATATTTTAAAATAATTATTATTATCTTTGAAAATATTATATTTTTACAACAATTCCTCACATATTTCAAAACATTTTGGAAATACTATAACAAATGGTTCATGGGCAACTTCAATAACCCATTAATAATAATTAAGTTCAATAGTAGTTTAAGCTTTTTCTTACAAAGCTCGTGCTGTATTTCACCAACCACGCTGGCTTTCTTCTTCGATCTTCCTTATTGGTAAAGAATAAAATAAGGAAACTTCAGTTGTAGTTTAAGCTTATTATATAATCATAATTAATTAAACAATGAGTTGCCTTTCTCAGCAGCTATTAATTAATCTAGTCGCTTGAGAAACTTGAAAACACGCCCCAATATCCAAAAATTGTTTGCCATTGCAGAAAATAATAAAAGTTGTTTTCAATCATATTTTCAGTTTTTCCTTAAATTAATCTATCTTGTAATGTAAGGGATATTTTATAATTTAATTTATATCGTCACTAAAAATATTTTTTCAACCCATGACTACTAAACCAAATTGTTTCAATCTGTAACTACTGAAATCATATGGTATCATTTTTTACTAGTAAAAATTACCAATTTGATATATAATACTAGGTCATGATAATGTGCATAACAGTAAGTAAAAAAAAGTATAAATATTTTTCAAATCTAACATTAAAAAATAAATGATGGGATACCCTTATTTTAAATTATCTTAAGAATTTTTTTTTTTTCAGTAATCCATTGTAAAAGTACTGTTAATATTATAAAAGAAAAAATAAAATTTAAGTCAACATTAATAAAGAGAGAATCTTTTGAATACTTGCCAAAAAATGACAAAAAGTAAATTACAAGGTTTTAATTCTCTTTTTATATATATATGTGTTGTGTTGTACGACTAATTTTCCTGGCATGCACTGGCCGAATGAGCCATTCGAAATGGTCCACTGTTATGGGGACAGGTGATAGAAATGGTTTTTTCCCTTGAAACCGGCTCACCTGTTTACGGACTGAACCGGTTTGTTCTTTACGGTCCGAGTACTACAATAGAACCGACGTCGGATTCAAAACGGCCCCCCCAGATTGTGTAACCGGCTCCAACATCAAGGCCGTTAACTTTGTCCTTTTCTTTGTTACAGTTGTGTCCTCCCATGTCTGACTGTCATTTACAATAGTCAGCTTTTGTAAATTTGGTCTTTCTATCATATTATTAATTTATTAAATTTTTATTAATTAAATTATTGTTTGAAATAATTTTAATTTAATAAATTATATTATTCATAATTTACAATCACATCAATTCATAATTTATATTATTTATAATATTTTATTTATAAAATATATATTTTTATAATATATATTATTTATATTTAAAATATTTTATTTTAAAATTATTTATTTTTAAATATTATTATTTATTTTTTAAAATAAATATATATAATTAACAAAAAATATAATAATAATAAATATTAATATTAAATATTTGATATTCATGTCTAACAAACGAGCGTCTAACCAACTGGACATTGAATATCCGCTAACATGATATGATTGAGCATTCATTGTGGTTGTTCTAAAAAATAAGCGTATGGATACAAATCAATGAACTCTGTTCTTTTTCTCTTTGGTTTTTTTTAGTTGAAATGAATAGCTAGGAACCAAATCAATGTTTAAGAGGTGTATTTTATTACAATATAAAATCTATCTACATATAAAAATGTTTTTTTTTTTTTGAGTCACGGGATATATGTTTTTTTTTTTTTTTTTTTTTTACTAGAGTGAGCTTTTTTTTTGTATGACAAATATACCCTCTCTCAATTTTTTTTAAAATTAAAGTTTTAATTGTGAAATTATTTCTCTCGTCCTGTCATCATCTAATGGCACTTCACGTTACCAAAAAAAAAAAAATTGTCGATAATGTCACTATTCCTTTTTTGTTGACAAGACATTTAATTATTCTTTTAGTAAACATTAATTTAATATATTAATTAAGAATAGAATAATTGTTTAACAAAAAGGTTTAAAAGTAAAAGATTCTACCACTTTAATTTAACAATAATTGTTGACAATTATGTTAAAGAAATATATTTTAAGTAATGAGTGGTATTACCTTTTGTAACCCTTACTGAATAATTAATATTTTAAAATAATTAATTAGAAAGAGAGATGGGATATAAATTGTATTAAATGGAGAAAGAAATTAATATTTTAAAATATATATTATTTTAGATTTTTAGAAAATTGTGCATCTAAGATTATTAACGGATTAATTTCCAGAAAAGAAATATCTAATTTTTTTAGCTCCAAAATTATAAGATATAATCGCTTTGTGAAATTGTTGTTTAAATGTATTTCTTATTTTAAAAGGCTGTGAAATAAAATCAAATTAACATTTTTTTTTGGTATTAAAAGAATTTCTTTATAAATTAGATATCCACATATTTTTTGAGGACCCAAAATTATATATTGTTTATTTCTCGTGTTAATTTTTTTTTTTCCAACTTACTTTCCAAATCCATCAACAATATAAATATTATTTCAAATATATAATATGTTTTAGAAACTATACGTGCTTACACCAGAGATATTGTAAGATCTCCTTTCTTTTTCACATATATTACTTGTGTTATATATATATATATATTGTATTATTTCAATGCTGTTAGGTGTCTCTATACACAAATAATATTTAAATCCTTTAAATTTTTTTAATAGGATTTTACAATTTATGATTTAATTTCAAACCCATATGAATATATATATATATAAATTGAAATTAATTATCGTTCAAGTTATTATATAAAATAAATGAAAGAAACTTTGTTAGTGTTACGTTTTTATATTTAAAACTCGAAATTAAAATCACTAGTTAAAGGAGCATCGAGGTATACGTCATAGTTCAACAAACAGTGGCAATTGATATATTAATTTTCTTTTAGTATATGACACCACACCTATGTGTTTATATAATCTATTTGTTTTCCTAAATAAATAGTATATACTACTTATGTTTAATAAAATAAAAAAAGAAAATAAATGCCAAACATCTTTTTTATGGATAGGACGAGGACAAGTTCTCTTACAAGTGGTTCCATGAGTTAAAGCATCTCATAATGCAAGTGAATCAGTGAATCGCCATCAAGTCACGGAGGCAATGGCTGGCTCTATGGCACCTTAATTTGAATCCTCCGATACTGAAGCTAAACATGCGGGCGGTCGTCAACTTTTACTTCTAAAAATACAAAATATTGAAGGAAAAATCCCATTTCTTTTTAAAAAATAATAAATATTATGAAAATATAGTTTAACTAATAAAATTTAGTATTAAAAATATCATGTTTTGTAAATAATAATTTATATTTTATACGAATATTTATTGAATATCATCTACATATAGTAGGAATATAGAAAGCAACCGCTTTAAAGCCTAGCTAATCTTGAGAGCTTGCCCACTTTTATTCTTAGTAAACAACAAAAAAAGCAAGAGGCATTTATTTGAACTCAAGTGAACAGAAACAACATCGGGTGTGTGTATGTTCTCTCGCTTAGTCCCTTCTCGCCTTCCAGACCTTACCTTATTAGGTTTATATTCTTGGTTCGCGTCTTTTAAAAGATAAAATTCTTTTTGAGTAGAAGTTCCTTGATTTAGGGTCTAGCTAGGCTGGGTCTGTGAGTCCTTATAGGGTTGAGCTTTCTTATTCTTATATTCCTTACCCTCTTCAAGGCTTTTATAAAAATAAAACAAATAAAAAAGAATGTAAGAGAAACATATGAAGAAGGCATTGCGGAGGAAAGTAGCGATTCCAGGATCACATCAATTGTCATCATCGTTGTTGTCGTTTTTAACATCAACATTTGTAGTTGTTGATGGGCTTATCTCATCACTCAACAAGTAGCAACTGTATAGGAAAGTGACCTTGGCGGTTTGCATAGAATTGCGACATATATTTCATTCATAATAAAAGAGTAAGTGTAGTAAAAAGTCATTTTTCTAGCAGTGAGTCCATCATGGATATCAACTCTACTGTTCTTCTTTTCTACTATATAGCTGGTGCATTCTTGAACTTCAAAGTTCGTTAAATTCAGTCTTTCTGTCATATGATTTGCTTCAAATTAGGTAAAACTCCTTTTAATCAAACTTTCTTCACCCTAGCCAGTTTTCACCGCGTTGCACTCACCACTGCCCTCATCAAACAAACAAACTACACGTGTGTACCTCAACGACAGACAAGACAAAAGCAACCACGCAAAAAAGGCTATCAAAGACGATGGCTAAACAAACACAGACTGCCAACGACAACGGTGCAAACAAAATTGTCTTTAAAGAAGCCACTTTCAAATTAGTACTTTTTTCGCGAAGAAGCAGAGGAAGGTGCCAAGTCGACGTGGGACCAAAAAAAATATATATATATATATATATGTGGTAAATTTGTAAATATTGAACAAAAACTTAAATTAATAAAAAGCTTTAAAATCATTCAAATATATATTTTTTTTAAAAAGATAATTTCTGTAATTTTCTCAATATTTATACAACTCCATGTATCTAATGGTTACAATTATTAGATAAATAATTGCTATATATATCTCAAAGTATATACCTATTTATCTAACAATTATATATTTCAAAGCTAATAACCCTTTAGTATTATGATTATTATTATTATTATTGTTGTTGTTATTATTTATTATTTATTACTTGCAGCTTGGTGGGGCTGTTGGAATGGGATCTA
>JAJIYU010012712.1:0-14393 GCA_030144865.1 Tinospora cordifolia
AAAAAAAAAAAGGAAAATCAATAATGGCTCTTAAGTTAATAAAGCCTACACATTTTATCAAATTTTTATTTTAATAAAATTTATATTTACAAAAAAGTTATTATTAATTGCGAAATAATAAGGAGGATGATTTTGCTTTAGGTCTTGTCATAATTTTTTGGTTTCTTTTATACCTTTTTTAAAAATTAATTACAAAGTTGTTATTGAATTTAGTTTCTCAAAAAAAAAGTGATTATTTTCCATCTATATCATAACAACTATCTATACCAAATACCCTTGAAATAAAAAAGAATAAATAAATAAATATATAAACTTAAAACATATTCACGTACTATAATAAAAGAACAACAATATTCTAACCACAAAAATTGTAACTTTACACGTATCTGATAAACATAGTTATGTCACCAATGGAATCATTTATTATCTGCATTAAAGAGACTTCCAAGTTCCAACACTCCAATGCCCATATGAACATGAAGATGTGATTACAGTTTTTTCGTACAATTCAAATACTTGAAGTAGAGTCACTGTCTGTAACTAACTTTGCCAATGTTTGGAAATAGCCGCATAAACATTAATATTATTATTGTATTATTTTTTTAAAAAAAATTACTGTAAGATATTAATATATATGATAATTAATAAAGTTATAATCTAAATTATCATATAACAACAAGTAGCAGTCATCAACTGTATCCGGCCGCACCAATAACAATCGGTCATTCATCAATTGTCATTTTTAATATTTAAATAAAATGAATAACCTATATATGTTGTATAAAATGCAAGTTGTACAAGTTTTGAAGTGAAATAAGTGTGAAAAACAAGTTTAAAAGAAAATTGATTTCTCTCCAACAATAATTAAATAAATACGTGTACACATTAATTTTATAGACCATTATATTTTGCAGTGCCGCGTGCACGTTTGCGTGCACATTTGCGTGGACGTGGCCATTATTAATCAACGGCTACTAGATCACTGGAAAATGATGCCAATGAAATTGATAATTAATAGACAAACTTAAAAGACTCTCAACCACATAAGAGATATACCAAATATTTTACTTTAATATAACATATTTGGCACGTATCTTTGTAGAAAATGAAAGCTGCGCACAATACTATAAAAATAAAAATAAAATAAAATAAAATACTTAATATGAGAGAAATATTTACGAGTCAAATATAAAAAAAATTATTATAAAAGAAAATTTATAATCTTTTTTTTTTTTACACTCTTAGAAAAAATAAAAAGATACTTTCTTTTTCAAATTAGAAAAGAATTAGGAAGAAAATGAAGAAAAGAAGAATAAGATAAAATAATTTGAAGAGAAGTGAATAATTATATTTTATAAACATCATTAACTAATTTACACTCATATATTTTCACATTACTCCATACTTTGATAAATCACCTTTCAACTAAATATGTATTATCAATATTTTTTCAACCATCTTTTCATTTTTTTTTTTTATAAACATTGGTCACAAGGCATTGTTTTCTTTAAATATTATCACTACAATATTTTACTAATTGTTAAGATTTATAAACTTTTTTTATTTTCTTCATATAAATACACATGAAAAAAAAAAAAAAAAATATATATATATATATATATAGTATATGATAATTTTCGTTATTCATTGCTTTGAGTTTGAGCAACAGGTGGTTGGCTGGCTACATGTATGGGCGGGCATCGGGGTGTCCACAAAATTGGTAACGTAGACAACACAGCAAAGACCATCTAATTAATGTGATTGCAATGGAGGCACTGGCTCAATCAGGAGAAGCAAACAAATCCTTTCTTTTTATGAATTGCCACCACACCACATACTTGCCTACTTGGCGAAGAGGGAAAGAGATGGTCATTGAATGTTCAATCCTCAGAATTTTTTTTTTTTTTTTTAAGGACATTCTTCGTAGGTTTAGATCACATGTTGCTTAATCGACTTAATTTATTTAAGAAAATGTTAAAAAGATTGCTATATATAGAGACATTAGTTTTTATATATGCAGGTATAATATTCATAATTATAATTAAATAATTAATATATATATATATATATATATTATATTCTTGTGATAGTTATTTTGACATTCTCTTCTATCTTGTATTATTTTTTTCATAAACAGTGAGTGGTATTTAAAACTCAAAATCTTCTGAATAAGTATTTTGTAAGTCCCCTCCAGTCAAACAGACCATACAAAGCATTTGAATGATTAAGATTTAAGGAAAGATCATTTTGAATAAACTCTTACAAATTAAGTGGAAAAATATAAATATAATACAAAATTTTTTTTCTAAATTTAGTCAAAAAAAAATGGTCATTATGGAGCGTCAATTTCATTTAGTGTGCACTTCACTTTATTTATTTATTAAATAGTACACAGAAAATAGTAAAAGGACTCACTTTTAAGATAAAGTGGAGTTTCTTTTTATGCATCAGAATTATTTTTTTTTATTTTTTTTTTTTGTAACTAGGAGTTTCTTTGTAAATAGTAAGAGTAAATTTTTTGTTCTTTTTTAGATAGAAATGGAAGTTGAACCAGGCGTAATTTTCATTGGAACGCAATATGCCTATCATTGTTATGTTCACCTTTTTTAAGGTTTATTGTGGATTTTTATTTCTTTTTAATTTCAGTTTCTTTATCTTATGTTATCACCAAATAAATAAATAAAGACGTCATCTTACATATCTTTAGAAAAAAAAAAAGGCAATTTGTCAAGCAAATTAAGTGGAAATATATATAAAAATATTATTATTACTATTATTATTATTATTATTATAATTATTATAAATTACAATTTCCATTTTGACTCAATTATTAATAAAGTGAATTGGAGACAATAGGCAATACACAAGTTATATAGTTCAAGAAAGGCTAGGTAGTTTTTTTTTTCTTTTTATTTTTTTGACCAAAAAAAAAAGGTCTACTGAACTAAATTAGGTGACATGAATCTCCCTGGTTGAGTAGCAAAAATAATTAGCTCAGCAATTAAAATCTTAGATATACAATTCAAGTATAACATTTTTCTGAGTATTAATTTAAAGAATAGTTTGCGCATGAGAATGAAAATCCCATATTACCCAGACACTTACTCCTCTACCTCTTTCTATCTCCTGACTAGGGAATGGTAAAAATATTTTTAACTGTTACCAATGAGAGAATTAAAATTTAGACAAATTAAAGCCACATAAAATTTTAACGTTATTTCCATATAACATTTTTGTCAAAGAAAAATATGTAGAACCCTGACATTTCATCTTTTTTTTTTTTTTGGTACGAAACTTTATGTGTAAGCTCTATCTCCATAACATTTTTCTTTCTTTCAATTATTCCTAAGATATAACTTGCGAGTCCTGAAATAAAGGATCAAAGCAAGGAGGGTCCCAAGAGAAGAAATGCATCCCCAGATGATAAAAGTCTTTCTGTAGCATTCGAACCCCATGCATCTCCCTTGAACTGTGTCTGCGTCTGATCCTTCTCTTTGATACAGAAATGCAGCCAAGTAACCAAAGAGAAATGACCCAATGGGAATGTTAACCACCAAGATATTGTGGTTCAAGCTGAAGTTCTTAACACCAAAAAGCTCTGTAGTAGTAGTCACTGCAATGGAGGTGATTGCTCCAGTACATATTCCTATAATGGCTGTACTGATATAGAGAGAGATGTCGGTTGGGTTGAGAAGCAGGAAGAAAGCTCCGGCCATTGGACCCATTAATATCACTATAGATGCTATTCTTGATACCCCATATTCTTTCCTGCAAAATAAGTCATGGTTTTAGTCATCATTAATAGGAATAATAAATGCAACCCAAATGAAAGCAAGAGATATCTCATGAATGATAAATAAATGCAAACCTAATTCAAGCAAGAGAGACCATTCTAGAGCTACACTCTCATCAATAATTAATTAAGATATTGAAATATCAAATACAGAAAAATGTTTTACAAATGCAAATGGTTAATAATGTTCTTTATAAATACTTAAAAACACTGTGTAAAGGCATGTATTAACCCTAATTCAAAACAAAAAAAATATTTTACTTAACTGTTATTTGTTTATTTTTATAAACATTTTTAGTATTGATTTTAAGGGCATCCTAACCAAATAATATAATTTTTACATTATTTTAATTTAAATCAGCACTAAATAGTAAGTTCTGCTTTAACCTTTTTGTATTATTTTTAATCTTATTTACATTTTTTTGTTCACATTATATTGTACTATATTTTTATCTAATTTTTTAAAAAATTAAGAAAGTAAAAAAGGCACGTATGTCAAAATAACGTGGACTTTGGCATTGTGTTAGAATAATGATACCCCGTTATTATATGTCCTAATGCTAAATCGAGGATGGTTTCCATTTGGTAATTGAAAATTTAAATAATTATTTTTTTATAATCACTTTCTACAAGTAAATTTTTTACTTCATTAAAATGCTGAAAAAAAAACCCCTTAGTTGAAATAAAAAAAAAATTACCTTGAAAGATAATAATCCAGGAGAGATGGCGCCAGGCGCCCAAAGAAGCCAAATGAAGAAGACAAAGAGACCAAAGAAGAAGCTTTGAAGTTACCACGAGATTCAGCAATTTGGCCCAAGTTATTCAAGAACACCAACCCAAGTGCAGCCCCAAACATGTAAACAAAAAAATATAACCAAAACTCCATTTTTTTAATCATCAACTTCACTCCAATCTCCTCCCTCACCCTTGTTGTGCTAATCATTTCTTGCTCTTCAATGTGTTGTTCATCTTCTTCTCCTCCTTTTACCTCAATCTCAACTCTATCTTCAGCACAAATCTCATCTGAACTAAAACCGTGCACTCTCCTCTGCCTCTGTTTCTTCAATCGTTGCTCCAAAACCTCCTTAATCCATGATGACACAGGAATCACAAGTGGTATTGCCAACATAATTGCTATGCCAACAGCATGAACTGATGGCCTCAGCCCATTCAGCGCTCCCAAGCTATCCACCACAGCATACACACCAGTGGCCGTTGTAATACCAAACATTATAATAAACCCTTTTCCGAATAGTCCTCCATTCCCAACCTTCCTGATGTCAATATCTCTTAATAATGGAGCAGTAACCATAGACACCACTAAAGGCAAAATTGAGTTAACAAGAAGGTAGGTTTCTGCTTGTTTCAATCTCGCTGAAGAGGAAACAAAGTTTACAACGTCAGTATAAATTTTAGCACTTAATCCGACATAGCTAGTTGATAAACCAACCGCAATTTGACGATCAAACGGGAAGTTTCTAATAGTAACCATGTAACAGACTGTGTTAATCCAACAGGTGCTATTTCCCGCCAGAACAGTAAGCATGAAAATTTGCCAATAAGCTGGTGAAGAAGAGATCTTGTTGGTTAGGAAGAGAAACTGAACACCATAACCAATGAACCCGAGGGTGCCACCGGTTACGAGGACTAGCCAGAGTGGTAGATGAAGTGTCGCAATACCAGATAACCATCCCAAAAGTTTTCCTGCGTCGGAGGCAAAGGCGAGATTGTTTAGTTGGAGTTGGGAGAGGGAGAGAAGTTTCTTGAGCTGAGATGAGTAAGCTGGAAAATCAGTGTTGGGTCCATTGATGGATTGTAGCCATATGATTCCTACTAAGCTTAGCCATTGAAGACCTGAGGGATGCTGATGCTTATGATGATGAGTCATATTACAAGCTTGTTATCAAGGGAAGGGTGCAGAGGAGAAGCTCCTCAAACAAGGATTAATATAAAAGGTAACAACTGTAAGGTACTTACAAAGAGTGTGAATGAATTGTGGCTGTGATCATAAATTGTGGTTTGCTATCATCCACCAAACTCATAAGAACTTAAATCGCACCTAGATTAACCGCAAGCCCAAGTACATTTAAGTTTACTATTTTAGCTAATTTTGCTTCTAACTTATATGTAAGCAAGCAAATAAAAGGTGATGAAATGAGAGAAGAGTAACGCGTCAGTGATAAATGACAGGAAGAAATTGTGGTTGTGATGGGGACGGTGGTCCATGGTCGGCCTTATGTTGAAATGAAATTTCCCAAGGAAAGAAAATAAAGTAAAATATAAAATGGTTAAGTGTTGCTAGTAGAAATTGATTGATTTAATTAAGAAAAATGCAATACTAGTGCCGGTGGGAGAAAGACAGTTAGTACTTAACAGTTTGATGGACTGGATTGATTACTACATAGCTTCTTGTCTTAATAATAATGCAAAATTTTGATACTGTAAATGAACATAAGAGGATTTCATGCAATCCGAACAAAGTTAGAATAATTGCATAGATCCGAACATCCCAAGAAGGGATTGTAAGAGAAAAAGGACCTAAATGAAATTCTCTTAAGAGACTGTGGGTGGAACCGGGTGCAGCTTTGACAAAGCGGCACTTATTTTTGAAGGAAACTTGAATATTAATACATTCAACTATTTCTTAGAGCAATTTTTTATTGTTTGGGCCTTCAAATCCATGCTCTTATCATTTTTAGAAAAAGTTTTAAGAGGAGTATAACTCAATATAAAAGAGTCCAATTTTTTTTTTTTTTTTTTTTGACATGGTATAGATTTCAATTTTTTTTTAGTAGGATTTGATGCATTTTGGTAAGTTATGCTATTTTGAGTAATTGGTATGAACTGTAGAAGTTTTTACAAGATTAATTTGCATATTAAGTAGAGTCAGTGCTAGGGGTGTTCGTGGGTTGAGTTGAGTTGGGTTGGGTCGAGTTTAGGGTAAACCTGCAACCCAACTTAAACAGTTCGGATTGAAAAAGTTTAAACCCAACTCAAACCAATCTATGGTTAAATCCAACCCAAATCAATCTATAGTTAAACTCAACCCAAATCAATCTATAGTTAAACCCAACCTAACCCAAACAGTTCGGATTCGATTTGGGTTGGGTCGGTTTATCGGGTTCGATTTGGGTTGGGTCGATTTATCGGGTTGGCTCTAATTCAATATTTTTTATTATATTTTAATGTTTTCATTAAGAAATAACAATTAAATTAAAATTTTTTTGTATATTTATTTTTAATTATAAGATATAGTCAACTCATTATACATATAAAAATAATATTATTTTTAAAATCTTCTTATTACTTTGATTTACATAAATTTAACATTAGTAAAACTTAATAATGTCATCTTTTAAATTGAAATTCTTCTAGTGTGAAATAGATGATTTTGTAGAAAGAAAAAATAATTATTATTAAAATAATTATTATTAGTTTTTGAAAATAATAGATGGTATTTACATAGAAAGAAGATTTGATATAACATAAATAATCATATCAATTTAAATAGTTACTTATAAGTTTATCATTTGTATATAATAAAATTATTTTAAAAACTTATTTCATTTATTTTTAAAAATATTTATAATTAAAAAAGAAGAATAAGTAAGATTAGGTTGGGTCGGTTTTATTCGAGTTTTTAAGTGTTCAATCAGCAACTCAACTCAAACCCTTCGAGTTAGGCATTTTAAAATCTAACTCAGCTCAAATAACTAATGCAACCCAACTCAAACCAACCCAAAAGGTTTGGATTGGGCAGGTTGGTCGGGTTGATGAACATCCCTAGTCAGTGCATGCCTTATTGGGAGAAAGGTTGAATAATATTAATCCTTTTAAGATTTATAAAATTCTTTCTCTTTTTTTAAAATCTTGGAAATTTAATAAAATTAGAGAAATATGCTTGTTTTTTGTATATATTTTTTATTTATACCCTGTCTGAATATTCATTTGAGCATTCTAGTCCATAAAAATTCAAGGAATTTGGAATTGGTGGCGCTCGAATTTGAGTGTGATATCCGCACACTATTCCAATTAAAAAAAAAAAAGAAAAGAAAGAAAGAAAGAAGAGAGAGAGAGAGAGAGAGAGAGAGAGAGAGAGAGAGAGAGAGACAGACAGAAGTTGTATAGATACATAGCACACAAACATTGAAAAATGAAACTGCGACCCATAAATTTGTATATAAATGCATTAATTTGGGGTCGCCCACCCTTCTAAACATACAGTTACCATCACCTGTTGACACTTGTCTACATGCAACAGTGATTATTAGATAGCATTGGACGTCACAGATATGTTTTGATGACACAGAACACGATGGCTTCATCACTTAGAAACGTCTCTTCTTTCTTATATTATTGTTTTGTGTGGAAAATTTTACTTTATAATTATAATTATAAAATGATAGGTGTCAAATTCTAAGAGCGTCTTATTCAATTTATGGACTATACGTACGTACTTCATCTCTGGCTTTTCAATTACTTGAATGTTTCGACTGATATATATGTAATAAATAATTTACTCGTTATAAAATTTGTAATTGTATAAATTTGGTGTTTTCATTTCATAACTGTGTATGTCCATGTATGTGTATGGAACGTATATGATATGCTAAAGAGTTTACATACACATATCCCGAGAATGGTGAACGAGCCCTTTTTTTTTAAACTCTTTAATTTAGTGCACTTCATGATCATCTTCATCCTCAAAACCGACGACTAAAACACCAACACCAGCCATTTTCATGGCTGAAAACCTAATCATGCAACTACCAACAACAAAAAAGCCAACCCACACCATCACTTACCCAGTAATTAATGCATTAATAAAAATAAACGGGAATGGGAATGGGAATGGGGAATGGGGAATGGAGAATGGGGATGGCTTCCTTGTTCGATCTGGTGTACCATAGTAGTCTTCTTTTTCCACAGGCTTAAACTCCATTAATGGAAGTTGCTCTTCATGATGTGGGCCACTCACAGAAGAGAGGTTAAGAACATTAGAGTTTTAAGGATGGAGTGTTTATTAATTCTAGCAGATGAAGCCCGTTCGTACCTTTCACATGCTCCTATGACCTCCCTTTTTTAATGTTTTGCACACCTTCAATTATTACTCTGATATATCTACTGCGTGCAACTGTGAACCCTACGGGTGTTTATGAATTTCAACTACTTTTCTCACACTCCCTGGGTAGCACAGCGCATAATTCAACCGCCAGAAAAAAGGGAAAAAGTTTCAAAAAAAATGAGGTCGATCTGAACACGCCATGACATCGTCACCCTGACGTGTTTGCAATATTTTTAACACATTTTCCTATTTTAAAATGTTTGCTCCAAAAAGTTTGCCTTTTAAAATGCAAAGAAGCTTATATTAGACCTCTCTGCCTCGGCATTAAAATGACATGCTCACGTTACTTGCATAGGCAGTTCTTTTTTTTGTTTAATTTTTATAATGGCTAAAATATTTTACGTATAATATAAATATAAAAATATAAGTTGTATTAAAAATGATGTTAAAGTAATATTATTTTAATGTAATGGATAGAAAATGGATAACCTTAAACCAAATGTAAACCATTGAAACTATATATATATATATATATATATATATTATCTTCTTAGGCTGACGATTGATATGACTTCAGCCTTACGTGAACAAGAATGCTTGGCAGAGTTTTACTTGGAAGGAAGGAAGAGATGAGAATGAAGAAGAGGCGGTGTGTCAAAGTGAGATCTTTAGATGGCAAAAGAGTCAAGCCTTGGTCATGTCGAATTTAAGTCTACGCTTGACTACTTACGAACAAAATAGAAATCAAGGTGTTTGGACGATTTCGCTTTAAAATTCTAATTGACCTCTTGTCTCCATTAGGACAAAAGAGGGTCCCGGTGTGAGGGAAAGATCTCTGAGTTGTTTGAGACAGAAGATAGCTCTCGATCTGATTATACTGTGCTTAACATGGGTTAAGTTCATTAACTTTGAAGACTTATATTAGCAAAAACAAACCGTGCGAGAGAGACCCATGAACCATTTGCTCCAATTAGCATTGCTAAATTAATCAGAAAAAAATTTATTTACATGAGGGTTTTCCCTTGCTTTTACTGCCGACTCCATATCCCTTCCTTTGTTGAAATGTTCTCTTTGTATCTTGGGGGTGGGAGTGAGATCTTCGAGATAAAGCTATAATATACACATCATAATTCACTTAGTGGATCAGAACTCACTTCAAGGCTCTCCCTTCTGTCTTTAAAACGCGTCCATTAGTGTATGCAATGCGTTGAAGTTGATCATACCCGGCCAAGACACCAGCCCCTGCCATACTCATAAGCATATTTGCAGAGACTCCTTTGTATAGTGCACGAAAACCCTCCTCGCAAACAATCTGCCGGAAAGCATGCCTGGTGTTCCGGTACTTTTGGGGCTGCCCCGAAGTAAGCATCATTCTTCGCCGCACAGTATCGAACGGGTAGGCACATATCCCAGAAACTGTTGTAATACTCCAACCCAACAGGAAACTGGCTATGAAGTTACCCTGCAACAGCAAACTTGTTTGCAAGCAACATGTTAGACAGAAGGAAAAGATAACCTCTACAAAAATAAGCAAAGAATTTATGTATATTCTATTAGAACTTAAACCTCTGTTACAAATAAAAATTCACTTTCAATATTGTAGTAAAGGGTAAATGAAGATAACATTACATCCATACTGTTACTAAAGACCAGTCTTTAGTGGAAAACTCAGCCAAACCCATTTACTCCTATCTATCCTCATTGTCAAACTAAACTTTACTACCCATAAGAAGGATGAGCCAAGGGTTAAGCTGGAGCATAGGAGCATAGAAGTTGTGAATTTAAGACGCGGTATGCATGAAAAATGCCTTGATTATTTAGTTTAAACAGGTGGGGACAGGGATTTTGTCAAGTTTGGCCCACCTACACGGCACCCTGATGCCCTGAATGGAGCTTATCATGTCCACAGACAAGAACTAGGAATTATCTCAGCCACCACTGGCAAGCTCACAGATTAAAAATTAGAGCAGAAAAGAAATCTAATAGAGGTAGAGGACAAGTTCTCTGGTCAATTGTCTCATCTTGTTGGGTTGGGCTCTAATATTCTTGTTACCATTCACATATCTTGCTCTGCCTCAAAAGATTATGATCAGGATTGCAATTAATATTGCATTGACGAGAAGCAATGAGTTTTCTTTACACTTGAACGTTAAATCTGTGACAATGGAAATATTTCCCACTGAATAAATAAAAAATGATGATTAGATGTCTTTACCTCCAATGCCCCAGTCAGAACAAGAGGTTTCATAGTGTCATAGATTCCAAAGTACATTCCACGGTACAGAGTAATACCCATGATTGAAACTCCAAATCCCCGGTACAAACCTACAACACCGTCACTTGATATGGTCTTTCTGTAGACATCTAAAAGGCCTCTGTACTGATGTTGGCCACTTATTGGGCATTCCTTTGCATCAGTACCTAGTCGAGTGCGTGCATAATCCAAGTGATAGAGAAACAGAGAAGTCATTGCCCCAGCTGCACTTCCCGAAGCCACATTTCCAGCCAACCACTTGAGGTACCCATCTTTCTCTTTTGACCGGCCTAACAGATTCTGGAAGTAGCCTTTGAAGGCAAAGTTAAAAGCCTGCGAAAGGATAGTGAGGTACTTTTTTTTATCATTACATTCTAAGCACTTGATTAATGGAAGATTGAAATTACAATATGGTTCTAGAAATATAAAAAATATTTCAAATCAATTACAATATGTGGAGCAAGCTGTGTGCAAAAAACCGACCAATTAGTTATATAATCCAATACATGCCATATATCTAATGTTGACGGCAGCATTTGAAGGCTCTGATGGTCATAAATAGAGAGTCTCTATTGCATAGGCTCAGGGAATCAGATTGTTTGGGCCACGAGAGGACAACGTACCATGCATCCACAAAATCACCACAATTAAAATTCCAAAAGTAACATTGGCTTGCAATGACTCTGAACATGAGAAAAGCACATTGAACCTGTGAGACAAGAACAAGGTACAATATGACCAACTGATAATGCTGAACTTTAAAAAGGAACATCCGTGACCAAAAACATCCTCATAACTCTTCATCACTTAACATGTTAATTCAGGATATGAGTAACGATGTGTAGTTCATTGGAAAAACAGGGCTGCTACTACTCCTATCTCCTTCCAGGAAAGAATGAACATAAAACAACCTATCACAAGTCTTGATACACTTTGGGAAAAACAAATGAACTTAACAGTCTCACAAGTGTTTCTGCAGAAAAGTTAAAATCGTTGTCCATCCACAATTCCAAAATACCACCAGGAAGTAATGAGCAAATGTGAAAGAAAGGATGAAGCAGTGGCATGATCATAACCGTCCACTGTACATAGAGAGAGTCTACATGAGAGGGAGGACTCCTCATTTGGAAGGCACCTCATAATTTCAACAATTGGCCACAAAAAGATATTCAAAGCCATTAAAGAGAAATTACTTACCAAACAAAGCACTAGATAGAACAGGCCTGATGACCAAAAAAATAAAATTAAAATAAAGAAGACTATGTTACAATCATTCAACTAATCCAAACAGAAGAAAATTGATTGCCAACAAAATGGTACCTGGGTAGGGAAATACCGAATGACATTCGCCTGATTGCCCCTCCAAAAAGCCAACATGCCTTCTTCCCTAAAAATCCTTAAAAAGCAATTTCCAATGCCCTTATAAGGTCTCTTAAGTTGTCCTCTTTTCAACAACTCCCCTTGATTCTGCAACAAGAGTTTCACCCTCTCCATTGGAGCTACTGCACTCTTTGATATAATCGCTGCAGCTCCACCCATCACAAAATCTGCTGAAAATTTCTCCGATGACCGAGATTTTGCCATTGTATTTCGCACCTTCTCTGCCATCAAAAGCAGAATAACTATAAAGTACAAAGTGAAATATATATAGATTAAAGTATAAGAGATACTCATTCCATCTTTTTCTTTTCTTTTACATCCTCATTCAAATAATTCCTTATCAAAGTATAAGAGATAGCATATAGTTTTTATAAGATCTGCTCTACTTATTTAGAACAAGCAACCGTTGATTTATAGAGAAAGTGCTGAAATTACAATTGTTGGATTCAATTACAGATCGCATTCTTTCAGCTATGGATCAAAAACAGATTCTCTAACAAAGTCTCTGAAATTGATACAATGATAACGGAAATTTATAGACAGAATACTCTCTGTACTAACTCGATGGTGATCATTCTATACTCCCTAGTGTATTTCTCTAACATTGCCAATCCGCTTCGTAGTTAAACCTCAACCCTAGAAAACATATTAACAAACAAATTATATCTCTCGGTCTAGGGATTCAAATCCCAACAAGAAACCTTAAAACTGGAAGAAGAACACACCAGCCAAGATAATGAAATTCGCTAAACGCCAAATGTAATAAAAATTTGCATTCTAAACTGCCCAAATCTTAGAATTTTCGAAAGTGCAGCGTCTAAATGCCGTCATCTCAATTCAATCAGCTTCATGTTTGCTTCCTCATTGCTCTAAATACAACTTTTACGGAACAATACGTTACCGGTTTCTACAATTGACAACGGTCGAAATTTTAAGCATTGATCATTCCAAAAATTAAGAAAAAAAAGTTGAAAATTTCAGAGAAGAAGATGAAGAGAACTTACGCGTCTTCGGAACAAGCAATCGAGATGCAACTAGAAAACCAAATACAGAATTAAGAATAAAATAAAAATAAAAACTGCGCCGCCACCGGGGCGGGGTTGGACGGAACCAACTTGAGTTCTTATTAACAAGAATCCGACCTCTCAAAACAATAAAATATATATATATATATATATATATATATATATATATATTAATTACGACCACAACAAATTCCTGTGGTCGCTAGGGGGTATCTTGAAATTTCTGAATTGGCCGCTCCTCTACAAAGATACTAGTTCATGTGCGTTGCACACGTGTGAAAAATTATTCAAATATTTTTTAAAAAAATTAAGATTACAATTTATAATTATAAAATATATTCTTCATATTTAAAAGAAAATTGATTTTCACTTACATTTAAAAAGACAGAGATGACATTTTTAAATTTGTTAAAAAGGTGAGCAGATTTTAGTTTTACATATAATATAGATATAGGTTTATTATTCTTCTTTATAAAATACTTTGTTAACAACTTGATATTAGACTCAAGACTTGTTAAATTACATTCAATAATCTGATAACTCCTAATTTACGTAAATTAACAACTTTTAATGGGAATGTAATTAATGTTTAAAATTGTATTAATTAAACTTTTTCAAATGCTAATTAATCATTAATTATGTATTAATGTGTGTCTTTTCATTATAGCAAACAACAAGAAATAATATAAAATAAAAGGCAATAAACAATAAAACAATCATAAAATGAATTATGTATCTTGCCTCAACTCAAGTAGGTTTTTTGGAACAATATGAGAGATCTAATATCTACAACTATTTTTTAATCTTTTTTTCTTCTTTTTGTCTTTCAATATCCTTATTGTCTTTTTTTTTTTTTAACCATAATCTTTTTTTTTT
>JAJIYU010012713.1:0-14363 GCA_030144865.1 Tinospora cordifolia
ATTGAAAATAGAAGGAGTAATGCATTGACAAATAAGTGGTTTTGGAAGTTCCTTCATAGGAAAAAGACAATACGCACCAAGGTAATGGATCGAGCAAAAAATCAGTGAGATTGAGAATCACGCGATCATGACCTGAACCAAAAACTTCTAATAAAAAAACACCAAATTACACAACAAGACATCTCCATTAACTCAAAAAAAAAAAAAACTACATGAAAAAACAATCGTGTGATGTTGAAGACAAGCGAGGCAAGAGGAAATTGAGCAGATTGAGAATCTGCAAGCTGTTGAAGACGAGCAACGCGATTTGAGCAATCGAGAAGATGATGATGATGATTCTAGTTTTTTTTCTTCAATTCAATAGTCTTCGTCCCTCTGTTTCTTTCTTTCTCTTCTAAATCTTCAAGAGTTGAGGAAATGGATTCGAGCACTCAGATTGATTACGTCCTATTTCAGCTCACGGATCAATTACGCTCTGTTTCAACTCACTCCAACTTGAATGATGTCTTTGTTGAGGTAATGGAATAGTAGCAAAATTATTGTTTTTGTTGCTGAAAGTATATTCAGCAATATTTTAGCAACAAAAACAAAATTTGTTGCTATTTTTGTTAAATTCTTTTAATGAAAATAACAATAAAAAGTTTTTTTTTTTTGCTAAAAACAATATTTAATAACAAAATTTATTTTGTTGCTAAAAATGTTGTTACTAAATATCAAAATTAGTGTAGTGTTTATTCTAAGACCTCTTCTGGTTCTGTCATCTCTTCGTTAAGCATATTTGAAACAAATTTTCATTTTGACTCTACACAATACAAAACGTTTCATTAGGACCACAAAACTCAAATATTCACCAACAAAAATATGCGAAATAAATATAAAATATATGTTATTTATGCTCCTTATCATTCTTACATTCACCTCCTAGGTTTTCTCACGCCATTTTAGGTTTTAACCTCCCAATCACCTCCATGATCTGCTTGGAATTCACTAAATAAAGTATTAGTTGAGGACACAACAACAATCCTCATGTCCCTAACCATTGTAATGTGGTTAGGGACTTCAAATGCTTTGTCTGTTAGTAGGCATCGTATGTGCCATGAGACACACACAAAACCCATTATTTATAATGGAGACGCACATTTTGGTCGAGCTAGGAATTGTTACATCCACTGGGTCGACCCCTTTTTCATTGTATGATGACAGTTTTGGGATCTGTGTGCCTCTCTCTAATCAGATGATCCATATCTAAGAAAATTTCTTATAAATTGTGGTCCCTTTCAATCGTTTGTAGGCACCATCCCATAACTCACAATGCTCGAAATTTCCCTTCCTTATGCTTTAGATTTTGTCCGATTAGGAACCTTTCCTTCTTTTTTTACTTTCTTTCATAATGTTTGGGTTTAGGTTCATTGGGGACTTGATAGCAAAACCATTTAAGGAACTCTTAATGATTACCCAAGATGCTCATTTGCCCCGAGTGTTCATGTAAACCTGTTTACTGAAGCTGATTTAACTATTTTCTTGTTTTAAAAAAAAAAAGTTAAAAAAAAGGAATAGCTGCAAATAGAATAATCTAATTAAATTCATAAAATATTGCTTATTCAAGATGGCGATTGCGCTGAGTGTTCAATATAGTAAGTTTGATAAATTTAAAAATTCTCTACAAATTGTGATTAAATTTAATACTTGTTCAAGATAATAATAATAACCTGCTTGCGTCACTGCATCAATAGTTGAATGGGGCATCATACATAGAAAGAACATGTTCAGGAAATTGAAAAGAAAACAATAGAAGGGCTTATCTTCCCTGATTTCTGCCTGAGTCTGAAAAGATATATGACGAGTAATTCACAAGAATTTAATAATACACAAGAATCCAAGAAAAAGTGGGCAAGACATAAATTAGGGTAATTCATTGGATTAGATAAGAAGAATTAAAAAAAAAAACAAGAAATAAATCATATAGAAAGGAGGATATTTCTTTTGTGTTTCTCTCCCAAATTTCACAACAAATACTACAACAGTGTTACCCACCCAAGAAGAAGAAGAAGAAGAAGCTCTTTTTCCTAATCAACAAGCAATCCCAACAATTTCACATAATCACGTCATCACTTACTACATCATCACTTGGCTGGTGGCGACCGTCCACGCTTTTAGAGGCTGTTTGCTTCTTACCCTTTTTTGTCTTGGCTTTCTTGGCCTTCATTCTTCGCTTCTTCTCGTTGGCATCAACCCAAGTGTAATCTGACGGTATGTGAAACGGGTCTACGTCGTCCTTAAAGCTGCGGCTCTCACTATCGCTGGATTGCTCCCCACGGCTCCCTCTCATCCATGAAATCCATGAAGTTGAACTCTCGGATTCTTTTGCTTTGGCGTCCTGAAAATGAGCTGGGCTTGAGAGAGGGGTTGAGAACTCCTCACTTGGCTGAAGTTCTTCAAATTTCGCAAAAGTTACAAGGACCCGTATTGTTGGAACTATGGGGATAGCTAGCTGAAAAGATTCAAAAGAATAAGAACCAGATTTTAGAATTGAGAGAAGAGTGCAACAATGATAAGTTGTGGTTACTTGGTTTAGCAGGATTCAGCATAAGTAGTTGAATCAAAATAAGTTAGAAGCTACTAGTTGGAGCTTCTATTTCACTATCATTACCCAAAGGCCCAAAACTGACATTTTGGAGGAAAATTCAGTCCATCCTCATCTGGGTATGGATATAGTTTCATTCTTATGCCTATTTTTCCCTACCCTAAGTATTGCTTCAGTGGGTGACTTAAGATTCATAAAGCATATGCCGTGTTCCTATTTTCTTTTCCTTCAAACCTTCTTCTATGCTACAACTAGAAATTTTCTTTGCCATAAGGTCTTCATCTGGGTATGGATATAATTCCATTCTTTTGCCTATTTATCCCTACCCTGAAGTATTGCTTCACTAGGTAACTTAAGATTCATAAGCATAAACTGTTCCTATTTTCTTTTCCTTCAACCCTTCTTCTATGCGACAACTAGTGATTTTCTTCGCTACAAGGTCCTCGTACAGCTTTGTTTAGATCCTTTGATCTAGGTACAATTGTCTTCTCGAGACCTTCATACATGTATTTTTCATTTCACAAGCAAACTAATGAATGACACAACATACAAATAGTAAAATCAAATAAAAAGTCAGAAATGAGACATGCATGCAGTCTTTAACAGTATATGATCTAAAGCACAATCTCAGAACTTGGATATACTACTAAATAGCAGTAACCTCATTCCTGAAACCCCAGTACAGTTTTTCATATCAGAATTAGCAGTTGTTCATGCTGCAAAAGAATGATTGCCACATCCATTCACACATCCACAATTTACTTTCCCTTCTGGGGCTGTTGTTTCAGAACCCAGAGCCCGTATTATTATTGAAATTATTCAGAGCAAGTAGCATCTCAACAGGTGCTTCACCACTTCTTTGTTATCAAAAGAGAACTGCTGGAATGTGTGTGTGTGTGCCTTTTTCTTTTCTTTTTTTTTTTTTCATTTTTATTTCACAAAAAGAAAATACCATTACTATTTTGATGATAATTCTAATTACAGTGTGTCCAACCGAGGCATAAGAGCTACTGTTTGGACTTAAACTCTCACTTGGAAGACTTCTATGTCTTATTCATTATGCATACAATCCCACCAGTTCAGGACCAAAAGTGATTGAATG
This sequence comes from Tinospora cordifolia, assembly GCA_030144865.1. Classification (NCBI taxonomy): domain Eukaryota; kingdom Viridiplantae; phylum Streptophyta; class Magnoliopsida; order Ranunculales; family Menispermaceae; genus Tinospora; species Tinospora cordifolia. Next base: position 3,687 of record JAJIYU010012713.1, read on the forward strand.
AACATAACCAGCTCCAACTACTGACTCATGTACATCGACACTAATACACAATCTCCGGTTTAGCATCCATTCCATGATCAAGAACCCCTGTGCAAATGGTGAAGCAGAAGTCCAGAGACTATCAGACAGTTTCAATTCCATAGTAGCCCCCTGCTTTTGCTATTTTTTTAAAAATTACGTGGCATGTTTTCCTTCCATGTCACCCATAATGTTGCAATAAAAACTATCTGCTTAATTCCTTACTCTTCCATGTCCAATGAGAGAATGTGCAAGTGATAAGCTCTCCTCCATCTGTGAAGGGGATATGAGTTGCTAACCTGAGAAAGAAATACCACTATTGAAGCCATTCGGCAATGAAAAACAGGAAAAAAAAAATGTGATCTGTAGTTTCCTCATTTTGATATCAAAGAACAATCTACTTGGAAACAAGCACATACTGGGTAACCGGTGCTGGAAAACGTCTATCATATTCAGCTTTTTAGGTGCTATAGCCAGCCAAAGCTTTACAACTTAGATGGACCTTTGCTTTTCAAATATGAGATGCTAGTAGGAATAGGTCTGTCTATGATAGGGTTGATAAGTGAGAAAAATAGGTTCTACATGTGTATTTTATCGGAAGAGTCTAAGGTCCACTGGATTTGGTCAGGTTCATGAGACAATGGTACGGTGCAAGGTCTATCTAGAAGCTGTTCTATCTCTTCTATTTCCCTATTGGTTAGAGCCCTAGCCAAATGATAAGCTGTTTTGTTGAGAGGTAGAAGGTTGGTTCAGAAAGGATGTACTTGGCAGGTTGTGAAGTGTGGAAAAGTTGTATAGATTTGGGTAACACTCAGCCAGCCTTAAATTTTCCATTTACCTGTCCTCCTGGATATGTTTTCCATTTAACTAGCCTCCTGGATTTGATCAGGTTCATGAGACAATGGTACGGTGCAAGGTCTATCTAGAAGCTGTTCTATCTCTTCTATTTCCCTATTGGTTAGAGCCCTAGCCAAATGATAAGCTGTTTTGTTGAGAGGTAGAAGGTTGGTTCAGAAAGGATGTACTTGGCAGGTTGTGAAGTGTGGAAAAGTTGTATAGATTTGGGTAACACTCAGCCAGCCTTAAATTTTCCATTTACCTGTCCTCCTGGATATGTTTTCCATTTAACTAGCCTCCTGGATTTGAAATTGTTGTCTGTTCCCTACTTCCAATAAAGGATGAACTTCAAGAACAAGTAATGAAATGAACTTCCAAGGGCTTCTATAAGTGGATGGGCAACTCCTTCACACTGTTCCTAAGGATAATTGATTGGCCATGGAGACTGCTTATCACTCCGAACCATAGTGAATCTGTCTCCACAAAAAAATCTCCATTTCTATTTGCTGCATAAAGATACATTTCTCATAGAGATATTCCCAAATCTTAAGCCACCTAGCTCCGCAATGGCTTTCAAACCACTTCCATTTCAACTTTTGACAACACTAGTTCCCAAAAATCCACCAACATTGGATTTCCATCCAATGGAAGCCCCAAATACTTCATTGGCCAAGAGTCCATAATGCATCCCACTTCCTCAGCCATATTCAATACAAACTCATGTTCCATATTAATGCCAATTAGCTGACTTTTTGAAAGATTAACTTTCAGTCCCTACAGATCACTAAACCCCTATAAAAGATACATTGCCCTTTTAATAAAAATAAGATGTCATCCATAAACTACAAGTAGGAGATCTCCACCTCGTTATGACCAACATGAAAACCCTACACCAAAGAAAACTGCTGTCTCATAGACATAAGGCAACTAAGAACATCAGCCACTATGATGAAACGAAATGGGGACAACAAATCTCTTTGTCTAAGACCACGACCTATATTAATTTTACCATTAGTCTTGCATAATATAAGACCAACTCCAACAATCCTTCGTCCAAGAGAGTAACCTACTTTGGGGTCCTTTTATTTTCATTACATAGAGCATGAAGTCTCATTCCAATGGGTCACATGTACTTCGCAAAATCAATCTTTAAAACTGCCCGAAATCTCTTCTTGGATCTATACTCCACAACTTCATTAGCTATGAGAATCACATCCATGACCATGACTTGTCATCCTTCTTAAGGCCAATTGGTAAGGTTCAATGGTTAGATGTAATATTACTCTTAAACTTGTTGCTAGCACTTTATAGATGATTTTGTAAATGCTACTAACTAGGCTAATGGGTCAAATATCTTTTGCTTCAGGACTCTTTATTTGATGGCATGAACCATATGTATGACTTATTTATATACGAATATTAACCACCCCAATACTGAAGAATTCTTCCAACGCCTTCATCAAATCATGTTTCACCATCTCCCATGACTATTGATAAAAAGCCATTTGAACCCATTTAGTGTAGGCACTTAGTTACCATTCCTCTTCCTCAAAAGGCCTCTTAAGCCGCTCACCCACCTCCTCTGAAAGCCTTCCAAAATCAAGCCCCTCCTTTTCCCAACACTTTTCTTCTTTGAGGTAAATAAGTTTTTAAAGTATTTTACTATCTCAGGCATCACCACTTCTTTTAAATTTATCAAGATCCAATCTTCTAATTCAACTTTTGAATCACTTTCTTATTTCTTCTTTTGTTCAACAACCAGTGAAAGAACCCCCTTTTAACATCTTCTCTCAACCACTTGATCTTAGGTTTTTGTAGTGTCATTCTATCTTCCCCCAAATCTTTGCTATCTCTGCTTCATACATCTACCTAAAAACTCCTGCAGCCTACGACGAAAGTCCATCCTCCTCTTTTTCGTCAATCTCACGTATCAGGCCTTCAGGCTGCCTACTCACCACTCCCTTTTTAGCAAAAATTTCACTTCCCAATTCCTAATGAAGCCTTTCATCTCTTTTAGCTGAAAACAAATTTATGTCCTTCCCATCCATAAACCTCACGTTTACTCCACCATGCACAAACATTTTTGCAGAAAGCTTTATGACTACGCCATGCATTCTCAAATTGGAACATTGGGTGCTATTTCATCACCATGGCATCTAACCAAATAGGCCAGTAATCATATGTGACTCTTGTCAAACCACTTGGTTAGAATATAGGAAATGGCTTTCTCATTCATGGGATACAAGGAATTCATCCAATGTACAACATATTGTGGCATCTCACATATTAGTTCAAGTGTAAGCCACATTCTATGTGGGATCCTTTAACTCAAGCTCTTTGATTATAATATCGAAAAGGAATGTCCCCTCCATGGGATACAAGGAATTGGTATCTGCATCATATTAGGATATCCCTCATATTAGACCAAGTGTAGGCCATATTCCATAATGGGGGTTCCTTTAACTTAAAGCTCTTCGATTAGTAGTGATGATGGGGTTTACTTTAACTTAAGCTCTTTGATTAGTAGTCAAATTCCTGCCTAATTCTTGTCAAGCTGCCACTATTTAACTTTTTCCTCCAAAATCTAGGGGTATGACATTGATAATGATTATGATAATGATGATTATATTGTTGTAGTTTTTATTGTTATAAAAATAAAAAATAAAAACTAAGAGAGGGAAATAGGAAAACTTTTCTTGCTAGTTTTATACATGATAGTTTTGGTATTGTTTATGCTTTTTACTTCTTGTAGGAACTCTTTTTAAGTGGATCTGGTTCATATGTGCTTTTCTGGACTCTATTGCAGTTGAAAACATGTGGCCTCGGAACAAGACACACTCATACTTGAAGAAGTGCTTCCACCATTTATGTGGTTTGGACCTTGATAACAATTTCCATAATCATAGAGCCCATTTGGCATGCAGGACATCATAGGATTGGGTTAATTACAGTTTCAATCATATGTTTGGTAATTGATAGGATGGGATAAAATTATTTCCACCCATCAAATTATGCTGTTACTGTACAAGAATACAATCCCACCCCAAATTGAGGGCATTGTCAAATCCTGTTGCTACCCATCTTCTTGTGTTGTTGCTTCTTCTTCTTCTTCTTCCACCGTTCTTTCCTTTTCTACACATATATATATATATATTTCTTCCAATCCCAACATAGCACCAAACGAAGGATATATTTTACTTTTAATCCTGTCAAATCATATTCAATCTATTCCAATCCAATTCTTAAAAACAATACTATCCTTTTTGCACACCAAATGAACCTATAAGGCGTTTCATTCACCCTCATTTGGAAATGTTTTGTGATAAAACAAAACCTTTTGGTTGGTGATCATCTAGATCTTTTTTCAAGCCTTTTCTTCTCTCGTCAAATCATATGATAGTTTGCCAATACAGAATGGTGAAGGTGATGATGCTGCTATCGACTTCAATGGCAGGGGAGATAATGATGCAAGAAACAAGATCATGATGGTGACCCACGGTTTATTATGGTGATGATGGCAGCAGAAAAAGTGGTTTGTCCATGGCAGTAATGACAGTGGCAAAGACTTACAGTAGTACTGACCAAGAATCATACCTCACCCTTCAATACCAATGTCATTTTCAAAACTAGAAATGCAACCATGAAACACATGGAACTTTTTCCTGTCTCTTCATATTTAACAAAGAAACAAATTAAGAAATAGCATTTCCAGAAGTATGCATGACATGATGAGTTTTTCAATGAAAAGAAATAAAAGGGGCATAAAATTGAGGTGGTGGGTAGAGGGCGAACTATAGCCTATTAAAAAGTGTAAGGTCATAGAAAACAAGGAGGGAAACCTAGCCAAGAAAATGAGGTGTTGCAAATCTGAAAACAAGGGAAATCATTTGGTCTTGTGTGGATCCAAAAGCAGTTTTCTACTTTTTATTAAGGAAATAGATTGTTTTAAGGAAACGACAAGAAGTCATGTTCTGAGTTTCTATTTCCAAATTGAAAGCTTGTTTTTGGATCATCACCCAAACACAACCTAATATTTGCAAAATCTTCTTTTTACAACATGAGATACTTTGAAAATGCTCACAATCGATCAATTCACAACGTGTCTAAGCAAACTTTTGATAGCTTCAATCACATGGTAAAAGCGCACAAACTCAATGCATAAGATTGTCACCATTGTAGGGTCCAGAGAAGGGACAATGTACACAACCTTACCTCCATATCAAAAAAATTGTTTTTTTGCTTTTAAATTTGTGACCTCTAGGTCATTATGGAACAATCTCAACTGTTGAGTCAAAGCCTACCTTTAAGCAAAACTACTTTTCATCAACAAAATAACTATAACCCCATAGGTCTAAATATTGAATTTGATCAACTTCCTCATCAACTCAATGAAGCCTTTTTACCAAATATATGGAGTGGGATCATGATTTGACTTCTTCTGCTCCACTCCATCAAGAACTAAATCCACGTTAATATTACTAGTAAAGAGACCTATCTCAATCACCTCTATCGATGTTCTTTTATCTGTTGCTATTCTTCCATTGTTATAATTTACTTCATTTTCAACTCAAAAAAGCCTTTTACCCAAAGCTTGGTAATCGGTTATATGAATTTACTCCTTCGGTTCTTCTATTCTACTTTATTAATAACTAAATCCACATTTATACCACAAGTAAAAGTAACCCCCTCACTTAGCTTATCCATGTTCTTTTATCTGATCATCTTCTTCCATTATTATTTCTAATTGCTAAGTTTTATTCCTAACTAGTGCATCAAACATCATTAGTGGTGTGTCCAAACCATCTCAATAAAACAATATCAACTATATCTCCAACTAATTTACTCCCACCATTTATAAATTGCATATCACTATTATTTATACACCAGATGTATCCCATCATATGTATTTCAATCACCATTTAATTTATTGGTAACATTTTTTCTTTATTGCCAACATTTGGCTTCATATGATGGTTGGCCTCGGCCTTGGCGCAACAATTGCGGTTACTCCATTTTGACCTAAGAGGTTATGGTTTCAAAAAAAGAACAACTTCTTTAACAAAGAGGTAATGCTACGTACATTGTCCCTTCCCTAGATTCAATGCTAGCAAGAGCCTTACCCACTAGGTATACAATATACCCTTTTCAAAATAACCTAATAAGGAGTAAGGAGTTTATGATTTCCCCCCCAATATTGATGATATATGTAAGTCATATCACGTTTTAGAAACACTCCACTTAAATCAAATTGCTTTAATTCCATGGTTATCAAATGAAGGAGTCAACTTCTTTTAATTTCGTACATCCATCTTGTAGTTCATGTTGTGACAATCTACATAAAATGGCAAGGGCCTTGGGTCATGTACTCATGTTCAAATAAAAGAATAAAGGTTTTCATAATGTTGTAAACTTAGAAATCAAGTATTATCCTTCATATGCACTTGGCGCCATGATTTGACATTCTATTGGTCCATTATCCAAGCAAACAAATAGAATAGTCCTCATAATAATCAAAGCAATAAACAATGCAACAATCAAAGATTGAATTATGACATCACGTGAGTTTAAGGAAGGAAAAAGATTATTTATCCATAAGCTATATTCAAAGGCTACTACCTTCTCAACTTGATCAATGCTCCAATACGTCACATAACCTATAAGGATTTCACAATTTTGGTCTCCTTTAGCTGTAACTTAATCTAACACTCCCCTTCCTCCCTAACACCCAGCTGGCCCACCCTCAAATGGTTCTTGCCTTGGCATTCTTTTTTCCGCATAAATATTTAATTTGAGGAACGATGGAGGCAGTCAACTGTAAAAGAACTCACTTCAATTCGATGTGATATGGGAGATTCTTTGTGAATCAAGTTTTTCCTTAACAATTGGTGTTTGACCAAGAATGCTACTTTTTCTAGATCAAGTTTTTTTTTCTTAACAGATTGGTATTTCGCCAAGAATGCATACAAGGTCTTTACACCATCCTAGTTCAAATGCAAGCCAAATTTTAACCTTAGAACTAAATGGGAGGAGCTTTCCAACAAACAATGTCACATTACGAAAACATGGTTTATAGAGTGGTATGAAGCATGGACCATTGGCACCACTTAATATATACCAATAGAATAAGATTCTCAAGAATTTGTCAAGTTTTCCAATCTGTGCTGTAGTACTTTCTTTGCGTTAGTGTATTATACTCCCCAAAAGAAAAAACAAAAAAAAAAAGAATAAAGAAGTCTAGCCATCCGAAGATTTCAACATTATCGGAATGGAAAAGAGAAGCATCAATTGTCTAGGAAACAGCTGATATCAATTAATGAAAAAGTTAAGGAATCTTAAGGAAATGATTACTGAACGGTGAGCATCAACAAAGACAAAAGGGTGCAAGGGATGCAAGTTTTTGAAGACAGAAGCTGAAATAATGGTGCACTGCTCTCAAAGGGGAGGAGCATCTTAAGAGGGAGCCATTAAGGAGGAACTTCAAGGAAATTGACATCAAAATACAATCAGGTCTGGAGGATATGGAGGATAATGAGAAAAGGAAGCAGATTCTGGAAGAAATACAGGTGTTAGACAATGGAGAGTAAAAGGGGTATAGCTAGAAGGCCAATGTCAAATGGGCAAAGGAGTCCGGAAATTGGAATGTAGTGAAAATGAGGAAAGTAATGAAATTTGAAGTCCAGAAATTGGAGCGAGCTGGTAATTGAGGAATCCTCATGGAAGAGAAGCTACCAGATGAGTATTGATAGCGAAACAGGAAGATGGCTGCGGCGGATTATCACACAGGCTAGCATAATTAGCCGAGATGGAGGATTCAAGAAATCCGAAGAAGTAGGGATTTTGTTCTGCTGGTGGAGACCTTCACAAATAGGAGAGGAAGCTATTTAAGGCTGGAGGAAATCGAAATTGGAGGGGAGTGACCAAGGCATTAGATGATTGTGAGCAGAAAGAGAAAGGAAAATGGGGAGAAACAAGGATTCCTAACCAACACTGGAGTAGGAATATACAGCATGTAGAGAGCAGACTTTATTATACAAAGAATTTGAGGAGGACACTAGAGGTGAAGCATCATAAATTTAATTATAACAATAATAATAGCAAACAAGGTCTGCAGAGGAACATTCCATCCACCAACAACAAATATATGGTCAAAGAAAATCCGGAGAGAAAGGTTAAACAGAAGCATACATGGCTAGTATTCTGGAGATTCATAAATGTAATACAATGGCAGGATATAAAAGCAGAAGTCTCCAAGCAAATGAATTTTGAATATCGTCTTACTCCAATATGTGGAGACAGGGCTCTGTTCAAATGTCCAACATAGGAGGTGTGGAATAGGTTGAAGAAAGGCAAACTATCTTCAACCATAAACTATGAAATTAAGGAGTGGGAACGTGAAGCCCAGTGGGAAAACAGATTATTCTACTGTAGCAGGAATGGATTGGCGTAGAAGATATCCCCATAGAGAGTTGGTTTTTGTCCATGCTAGAATTGATTGCTCAAAAGTGCAATGGTTTGATCCAGCTAGAGAATGGTTTTGGTGAAGGAGTGTCGTACGAGACAGCTTACATGAAGGTACAGGGCTAGATTTGTGGTTTTTTGCCGGAGAAGATGGAAGCTCCAACTGAGGATGGAATAGGCTTGATTAAGTTATTTAGGGCAAATCAAGAAGGAGAAGAAAGTGTGAAGCGGTCCTCGAGGCCCACGAAAATTTCCAGGCAACCGATAGTCCGTGAAATCCAGTGTTCAGAATTGGAAATGACAAAAGCTGGAGATCTTCACCAGAGACAGGCGATGACCGGCGGCAAATTCAATACCAAAAAACTACGACAAAACACAACAGGACAATAGAGGAAAGGGATTGGATGAGACAAAAAGGACAGCAAGGATAGGGATGAATCGAGGTGGTCGATGGGACAAGAGAAAGAAGTAGGTGGAGCAAAGTTGCAAAGGAGTCAAACGAGGAAGAAGGATAGGGATCTTACCGTTGGAAGCGAAATTGCAAACAGATACAGTGGAGGCTGTGGAGCGTAGGTTGTAGCAGACATTGAAAATGGAAAGGAAGCGAAACAATCGCAGATTGGCGTCGAAGAAGCTATTCATACCGAGAATAGGAAGGAAGTGATGAAGACGACTACAGAAGCTAGCAGACTCGCAGAGGCGCATGAAGAATCAGGTCATGGGATTTTAAACAGTGTAGACGCAGAGTATATGGGCTGTAATTCTAAGGCTTAGAGCACAAAGTCCAGCCCGATAGCTAGGGCCCATGATTCTAAAGCCCAAAATTTTAATTTAAACGCAAGTGGACTGGGGGATAAAACGTTGGGCCGAAATAATGAAGCCCAACAGAAGTTCAAACAAGATAAAGAGGCATCCAAGTCCTCTGGGGCCCAACAGTTTGATGGGAGGGACAGATCCACAGGCTCTCTAAAATATCAGGAAGAGAAAGAGAAGGAACATGAAAGGGAAGGAAATTCTAATTATAATCACTCACACCAATTGAGCAACGTTCCACAGCTATTGGTATACTCCCTCAGGAACAATCGGTCAGTTAAGTTTCATAAAACGGCTCCCAACTCTCAGTAGGAGGTGGACGAACATGGAGAGAGACTTAGTGGAAGAAAAAAAAGCTTCTCCAATGTTGTGTGCTATAGTTGAAGAGGAAGACGAGCTGTCCAAAGAGGATGAGATGATGGATCTTCATAGGAGTGAATCCTCAAGTTACTGCAACAATTCTTCAGATAATTACGATTCGGCAGGAGAGGAAGGAGAAACTATGGGTGGAGAACTTATGGGATATGCTTTGATGTGGCAGCCACAAGTTAACAAGAGGAAGGCTTGGAAGACATAAGTAGCTATCAAAATCAAAACTATCCACATACTGCATCCCCCTCTTTCGTTCCTAACTCAATTATGGAAGAGAATACTCAAAGCGAAAGGGTTAAAATGAAGCAAATGGAGGCCTTAAGTAAAGAAGAAATGGAGGAATTTTTGAGAAAATTGAATATGATGCTAATCGAGTTGGACATAAGGAAAGAGCGAAAAGGAGAGAGTCCATAGGACGATTACTAAAGCATGTAGATTTGGCGATATTGTTTTTAATGAAGATTCTTTCTTGGAACATTCGGGGATGTGGTTCAAGTGACAAAAAGAGGATGATTAAATGAATTGTTGCATGTCTAATCTAGATATTGTGATTTTTCAAGAGGTGAATAAGAGTTCGGTGGGTAGAGAGCTAATTGGAGTTGTATGGCAGTCTAGATTTAAAAGTTGGGTATACTTATCAGTAGTAGGGACAGCCGGGGGTGTGTTAATGGTTTGGGATTTTCGTAGATTTGAGGTGGTGGAGGAGGTAATTGGCCATTTTAGTGTTTCAATTAAAATAAAACATGCTGAAGGGCCAATCAGGGGTGTATGGTCCATGTAGGCGGAGGGTAGGGATTTGTTTTGGGATGAGATAGGTGCTCTGAGTGCCTTAGGTGGAGACAAGTGGTGTGTTGCTAGAGACTTCAATGTGGTTCATTTCACTTCTGAGAAAGGTAATGGGTGAACCACGCGCAATATGAAGGATTTTGATAGTTTGATTAGAGAGCTAGGTCTTCATGGTCCTCCTTTGTACAATGGACATTCACATGGTCAAATTTTCGAAGGGACCTAATTTGTTGTAGGCTAGATCGATTCTTGTTCGGCAAGGTTGGGCATCGTTATTTCCATTTGTTCGGCAGGAGGTTTGGGGGGGGGGGGGGGGGGTGGAATATTTGTCTGATCATTGGCCAATATCTTTGGATACAGCCAAACCTAGTTGGGGTGGCGAACCGAAAAGGT
>JAJIYU010012714.1:0-14363 GCA_030144865.1 Tinospora cordifolia
AATATTTATTAAAATAGGTTTGTTAGCTACTTTCATTGTATCTATTAGGTCGGTACCTCGTACCGCCAAGTTAGCAAGTGATCATTGCCTTATGCTCGATTTGGCTATTGTGAATGATAATTTATGATATTATTCAGTATTCTGGTTTTATCCTAAATAAATTATAATTGGCATATAGTATTTGATTTAATCATTGCAGCCGAGATGATGTCCAACTTAATAATATATTAAGTGAGTTAATGATATGTTGTAGTTATTGATTTATGTAACTGTAATTTCTTCAAATAAAGAGAATTTTTATGAGTTTTTTTTTAATTTAATATCCCAACTAAGAAAATCATGGTAAGAAACCGATAGAACCAAAAAGTTGCCTTTGTTTGCCCAATAAAGTGAATTTTCTTTCTTTCTATTTTTAGAAAAAAAACATTTGTTATTTTAGCACATCCTAATTTTTGTAGATGTATGCCGAGTGTTGCCCCCAGAGCTACAGTAAATTTAGGGGTGATAATTTGTGACATGATACGATAACTTGACACAAACACAACACGAAGTTAACGAATTTAAATCAAAATAAAAAATTTGAAAATGATATATTTTATATAATTATAAATAAATTAAAAAATAAATTAATTTAAAATTTATATATTAATTAATCTATTAATAATATAATTATTATTATTATTTTAAATATAATTTTTTAAAATTTTAATTTATTTTTAATATTTTTTAATATTTTTTTAAAATTTAATTATAAAAAATTAAATAAGTCATATATAAATACATAATTAAACACAGATTATTTATAACATGATTTATTTATAATATAATGAGACGAATTGGCGGACTTAGGGATAAATTCAGGGCTACCTCATACGTAGGCACCTGCAATATTCCAATGTAATCCGTATTTATTTATTTATTTGGTGGGGCAGCGCAGTTTAATAACTGAACAAGATAAACGGCGAAAAGCACTTGTCTTTCGGACTGGCCTACGTGGCAACCTTATTGTACTGCTCCAATCTATGTCCAACACCTGTAAGATGACATGGCAAGAAAGCCACGTCTATGTAGAAATAAATAAATAAATAAATAAAACAAAAGAGGGGTTACAAATGAGGAACGAGTTCCCTTCCCTTGTCTCTCTCGTTCAGTAAGATAGCACTTGCCTCTTCTCTCTCTCTCTCTCTCTCTCTCTATGCTTTCTTTCTGTTTTATTTTTTGTTTTATTACCACCCAATCCTTCGCGATCCGCGAAAATCCGAAGTTGCAGAGCTCGAATGGCCTGCAGTGACGAACAGAACATAGACTGAAAAGCTTGGTTTGAGGCAGAAATGGCATCATCGCCGCTTTTCAAGCATTCTGATGGAAATGATCAGGTACGTCGTCGCTCTTCTATCTCGCATCGCCGTTCTTCTACAACTCAACTTTGTTTGAAAAAGATCATAGATATAATCACCACTCATTCATCTGTTCCACCATACGGAACGATCTCCTCTAAAAAAACATCATCGTTGATTAATCTGCAATTCGAGTCATCGGAAGTCGAGTGTTATGTTGAGAAAGGTAGGAGTTCGATGAGTTGTAGAAAACGAGGGTTTGATATCGATTTGAACCTTAGATTAGGTCCGGTGCTGGACACTGATGAAGAAGAACCGGAGAATCGAATGGAGGATAGAGGTTTTAGTGCGTGTAGCGGCGTGGGAGAAGCTGATGGTAGAGTTTGTGGAATCACCATAGATAGTAGTTGTTTGGCGGTTTTCGGGGAGGTTTCAACGTTGGAGAAGAGTTCTGAAGGTGAATGCGATCCGAAGGAGGTCGGGAACTCGTCTGGTGATGCTTCAGCAGTTGGGACTGAGAAAGATGAAGAACAAGAGGTTGTTGAAGAAGAAACGAGAGAATTCTCTGAGATCACTAATCTGAGAGTCCAAATCTCAGGAACCGAGACTCCTGAAGGAGTTCATGAAGAAGCCGAACACCATGTAGAACAGAGCGATAATGAAGGAAGAAAAGGTGAACGAGTGGATGTTTATGAATATGATACTGTTGAGCGCGACCGTGAAGCCAAAGAAGTACAGGACAGAGACTGCAAGAGCGATGGATATTTAGGTTTACTTCTCGAAGCTGCGAGACTGATTTCCGGAAACTTCGAAGACGACGAGGAGACGGAATTAAATAAACCGAGTAAAAACAACCAATTTAGACGAGAAGCTAAAGAGAAAGCTCGGAAGACGACGGACTGTAACACTGAAACCGGAATGGACGAATCAATCCAGTGCCGATTGAAGAGGAAGCGGTGCTGGATGTTTGACTTCTACGAAGATTTCGAGGATATTTCCCCTGTAGTGAGATCAAAACGAGGGAGGAACCAAGTTTTACCATACAGATACAGAGATTCAGTCCTCGAGCCGTTGAAAAGAATCTCTAAACAGAGATCACTGAGGGTTTCTGCAAAATCAAAGACCAATTGAAACACGTTCTCAACCTCCTCACAATAGCCATAAAACCCTGCGATTAATCAGATTCAAAAGTTCAATAGATCAATGAACAAGGAAATGCAGGTGCCTGATACGGGGATTTCTTCCAAAACTTCTTGTTTATAATTTTAAGTAAGCTAATTAATCTTATCTTTCGCGTTTGGTTCATGCGTAGCTGCTCACAACCACTGGAGCTGAAGAATCTGATATTATCACCAAGGTATTTATGTTCTATCTTTCTCTTTACAGAACCTTCAATCGCGAATCTCTTTCGATGTTCTTTGTTCTTTTAGGGATTTGGTAATCTCTTATATATATATATTTGACACTGTGCTCAAGCTTGTTAAGCATTGTTTTTTTTTAATTAAAAAAAAAAAAAAGAAAACAAATAGGTTCCTTTAGGGTCTCGCGTAGTTTGGTGCTAGCTTCTAAGGTAAGAAGAATGGGAGCCGTGGAATTTTCCCAAGGTAAAAACACTGTGATCTGATCTTAAGACTCCTCATCAGACTTTCTGATCTGATGTTATAGTGTACGCAGAGGAACTTATCTTTCGTGTAACTTTACACGTTATTCTGCCTTGATTTTTCTGTGGGTGCGGAATTCACCTGTGTCGCCACTAAAATGGCGGTACCTCTTTAACTACTCCTAGCTTATGATACAACTGTCGAGTCAACCCGGTTTAGTTTTTTTTTTTTTTTTCCCGGTCCAGTCCAGCTCTTTTCTTCATTTATTATTATAAATGTGGGTTTTCATGAAAGCTTCTTTAATAATAAAGGTCACTTTATTAGGATGATGAACAAAATACAACTCCCTGTTTCGCATCAAAACTAGTTTTCTTTTCTTTTTGGTTAATAGGATAACCCGGAAATGGTTTCAACTTTAAAATTTTCGAGCTTCCATTTTTGGGCAGCCTATGCTGGTTTATTATAGATATGAAACGGCAAGATTATTCTTGCCAACGACTAAACTTTTTCCAAATATGACTCCATGTAATAATCAAATAATGTTTTAATTATATATAAATTCAATTAAAAATGACAGACGCATCGATTTAGAGAAAATCAAATTGCCATCATCGACATGACTAGTTACAGTTACTTGCTATTTAAATTGTTTATGGTAAAATGTCAACATGTCAAACCATTACTGTAGTTCCTGTAGATAATTTATAATATAAATTTTAAAAAAAAATTAACTTAACTATTATAATATTTTTATGTAATTCTATACTCACAATTGTTAGATAAGTAAATATTACAAATTTTAAATAGTTGTGGGTGTAAAATGTGCTAGAAATAAATAATTTAATAATTTAAAATGTTGTAATTACTTGAAAAAAGTGTAAGTTTATTAATTTGATTAACCATTTTTCTTTTTCCAGAAGGAATGGAGGCTTTTTGTTTTTGTTTTTGTTTTCTTTTGTTTTTACGTTTTTGGTGTTGATGCGTCTTAGGATTTGCTCGGCAGTGTTGTTGTTCACTTGTTTGAATAGGTCAAAAGAAAGTGAATATAACGAGATTTTGCGTGTTAGCCCGTTAATAAAGTCATTTGTTAGTCAAAATGATACGAAATGGTGGAATCAAAATAATTATATGACTTGGGGACCACTCTAACTTAATATCTCGCAAGTACGCTTAAGTTCTTCTGTCCTTTTTTTAAAAATAAAAAATAAAAATGTTAAAAATGCGTAGCGTGGTAGCGTGAGCGATGATTTCTTCTCTGTTCCCAGATCAGGTGGTGGTACTAGAAGTAGTAAGGTGAAACGAGAACGGCCATTCTCGTGATCAAGACATTTCTCAAACTGAAAATGTTTTTTCGTCATGACCTAGCAGTTAACACGAGAAGTGCATTCTGGGTAAAAATCCGAACACCTGCGGCTGCGCCACCTGGTAACAAGGACGCCTTGTACGCCAATGCTCTAGGCATCAATTATTATATAATACAATACAAATATAATTTTATATTTAATGTAATTACTTAGTTTAAAATTGGAATGATTCAGTTTCTAACTGAAATAATTAAGTTTCAGAACTGAGACAATTAATTTTTGTAACTGAATATTAGTTTACAAATTTGTATTATTAAATCTATTTTTCAAAAATGATATTAAAATGTTTTAAATTTCTAAATTGCCTTCAATTTTAAGTTATAACACAATTTTTATAAAAAAAAAATTAAATAAATTAATAAAAAGTATTATTGAAATTATATTTGAATTGGCTTCACCTTGAAAAGTTTATAGAATTTCTATTATATATTAGTACAGATACATAATCTCCATATTTTCACTAACTTCTTTGGCAATCAAAAATAATCAATTACAAATATAATGAGCATTAAATCTCAATACAACTTATTTAAAAGTCACAATCTATCAAAAGTTTCACTAATAAATGTTTAAACCAACAATCATCTATGCTATTCAAGTTTTTGTTTATCATATTATTTTTATGCATTCTTTTATTTCTCTTATTTATAGTATTAAATTAAAAAAGAATATCACTACTACTACTACTCCAAAATTTATTTAATTAGGAAATAAGTCATCATTCGTGACCAAAATGGTAATATGATATTAGCAAAGTTTAAAAATTTTCGTTGAAACCTTCAAATTAGAGGTAGAAAAAGAGATAGCAATGGCAGAAGGAGTAAATATGGTACAAGGAATTTTTTATGCTAGTAGGTAACATAATTTTGGTAGTTCACAAGTTAGCAAGAGGTGGACTAAACTGTGAAAATGAATTATTATAAGTAATTGACCCTCCGTCATGGTTGGAGAATTTTTTTCTACCTAAACATTTGGCTGTTCCGTCTTTTCCTTAAAAGATTATAATAACAACGCAAAACATTGTGGTATTCAGATAGTTAATTCCAAGTGATATGATTCAGTTAGCTCACAACGCAAAACATTGTTGGGTTTATCAGTCATTTAGGTATCAATATTCAAATATGTCTCAGTTAACAAGATTTTAGTGTTTTTAATTGGTTATGGCCATAGGGGCTAGACATTCAATTAACAAATATTATCAAAACCTTCTCATCTCGAACAATAGGAAAGATGAACAGTGGCCAGACAAAAATACGATAAAAAAAAAACAACTCAGCCAAATCTTTTCTCAGCTATATAAATTCGACTGTTTAAATTTTCTATATAAAATACTCTATTCTTAAGAAATTTCAAACATACATGTCATTTTTAGTATCCAAAATTTGTATATAAATGCAGCCGTTGTTTGGATACAGTTTTTAATTAATATTTGGAAAATACGAAGATTTGAAACCTATGTTTAAACTTTCATAGAGAAACTGTGCTTAGTTGAAAGAATTTTCCGAATATTTTCATGAAAGACACATTTTTCATGAAATTAAAGAAAAACAAAAAAAGTTATTTTTAATTTTTAATTTTTTTACTTTCTGAATTATATTCTAGTTGCATGTCAGTATATCACAAACCAAACTTCCTATAATTATCTACTTCCATGTCAAATGAAAATAAAGTATAAATTTCAAAGTTTAAAGAAAAGAAAAGACACTTTTAAAAATATTTGACATTATTTGTTATTATGAACGAAATACATTATTTTCAAGTCATATAAAACTAAACTTTTTTTTTTTCAAAAGCATTTTTCTAAAAGAGTTTCCGAAGAAAACTCTTCTAAACAAGCCATTGTCAATCAATTTTTTATTTTCTCACGAGTGCCACGCTCATGGTATTGGGCTCCAATGAGCTCGCGACGGTGCTGGTGTTGGCGTTGGGTATGATTAGGATTTGGAGAACTGTGGCCGGCGCGTCCAGCGCGTCCACTCTCGACCCTCTGCGCTGCGGCCTCCCAAAACGGCTCCCACCCTTCGAGGTTTCCGCTACTTACGCGTGGCCTAAAGTACCATCCGCTGATCATTGCAGATATTCTTCTTTCACTCCCAATTTATTTATTTATTTTCCTTATTTTGCTTTCATTTATTATCTCGCCTACATATCCCCACATTTATATTGCCAAAAATTACAATAAATGCTCTCGTACCATGTCCTTTTAAATAATAAAACCCCACTTATGAACCTAGTGCCTTTTTTCCGCTTAGAAATACTAAATTAATCCTGGTTTTAATTGCATGACAAAAATATTTTCTAAAAAATAATAGTAACTCAAGTTTTCTTAAAGAAAAATTTCTAAAATTTAACTATTTTCATGTCTTTTTCTTTTTTTTTTCTACCTGTTAAGATATAAAAAGTAGATCTATTTGTGAAAAAAAAAAATTTACCATGTAAAATGTAGTAAGTTACTAAAATTCATCATTATTTTTAATAAAAAAATAATAATACTAATACTTATAAGAAAAGAAAAAATTTTCTCACAAACAATTAAACAATGAAAAGTTAAAACAATTAATTTTTTTTCTCATGCACTTAAACAAGTATAAGAAGAGGTTTTTAACCATATTTTCTTAAACAAACTTTTATAAAAAAAAATGACATTTTCTCATAAAAACTTTTCCATCCAATGAAACAAGGCCTAACTTTTTATTCTCGCTCCTCATTCTTCTTCTTTAACCCTCAAAGAAAAAAAAAAGTTAGATTATATAAAAAAATTAAAAAAATAAAAAAAAACTAGAAAATGGGTTTTTAAATCACAAAACCTATAAAGTTGGTTTGTATTTGCAAACCCAGTCAGCCATGAATTTCTTTAATTATTTATTTATTTTAAGGAGAACGGGGAGAAAAGATAATGAAAAAAAAGTGATAAAAGAGAAGAATTTTAGGAGTATGATATATATTCAGAAGAAGATTAATTTAGGTAAGATGTAATTTTTTGCTAGGATAAAAAAATAAAATATCTAAGTTAGAGAAAGGTTCTAAGGTACATATAACATAATCCACAAATGAAGTTCATTTACCTCAATTCTTACTTACAAAAAAATCGTTTTAACATAAAAAATAATGGCTAAAACGAGTTTCATTTTTAATTTACTCCGCCATTTTTTTTAATTGTTGGAGTCATGCATTGCGAGAATTTGACAGGATATTCATAGAGTGGCAACATGAGAATGAATCCTAAGACAATGGAAGCAGAAAACATTGATAAATTGAAATAAAACATAGTGGTCATGCTAGATTGCTAATATTTCAAAAAGGGATAAAAAGTTTTTTTTTTTTTAAATAATTTTTAAGCATAAATATTTTTTTTAAATTGATTAAAAAACATTAAAAAAAAAAGAGTAGAGATAATAAAGAATAAAGTTAGGTGAGTTGGTAAAAGAGTTGAAATAATAAAGATACAAAGTTAGAGAAGAACTTTTTACAGAACCTTGTTATTGGAATCTCCATCATAGGCTTGTCCGAAAGAAAGAAATCACTTTGTGTCTCAAATTTCTTGACAAATGCCAAGATTGCATTTCCCCTTTCATTTGGACTATTCTTTTCATTTCCCCAATGATAAATGATTCTCCCTAGGAAAATCATTCCATCACTTTGTTATGTTGGAAATTTTTTTTTTTATCATATTTAATTAAATATTTAAGTGAGTTTCATAAAAATTTAATTAAATATTTATTTAGTTAAAATTATGAGTATATTAATAAAAAAATTGAATACAAATATATCCGCTTAGTAATGTGAAAATGTGTTTTATTAAAAAAAATGTATTTAGTCCTATATAAAAAATTAAAAAGTTTCAAATGTGGATTAGAAGCCAAGGAAGAGAAGTCCAAGAATAACCAAGTCAATACGATTGAAACAAAATAGATTAAAAATATATATGATATTATGTTATCTGTTGTGGTTTTTGATACTAACATGATGGATTAACCCAAATAATGGTAGATTATCACAAGCTCCACCTAACATGTCTGTACTAACAAAGTCATGTTCTCTTCTTATACACCGATCTAAAGGCATAATCTAATCACAAGTAATTCAATTACTCCAGTAATTGTTGTACTTGGAAGGGTAGTCCTCAAAAGGACATAAGGGAAGGAACTCACCTTGATTGACATGCTACATGTAATAATCTTCTCAAAGAATTTAATTTTGGGCTTATTATTGAGCAAAAGTGGATTTATGATGATTTCTTATTCCAATAAATTTGTACTTTTCAATAATAATGTATTTATTGAAAAAGGGTAATTTAAAAGTGGGTTGTTTAAAATAAATGTACTAATTATAATTCGTGATCTTGATAGTAATAACAAAAATTCAATATTTGTTTACCTGTTAGAGTCTTCTTATTATGACAATATATTAGTTATATTAATTTTGCTTTATTAAAGAAATTAATGAACTTAAACACATTACTTAACTATCAAATTGACCCCACTTATAAATGTGAAATATATGTTGATGTAAAGTTTGCTAAAAAACTATTCATTCAGTAGACAGACACACAAAACCTCTAGAGTTAATTCACATTAATAATTGTGAGTTATTAATGTGAAAAAAGCATTCTAAATTTTTTAATGAAATGGACAAGTAAATTATTGAATCTAGTGTAACACTAAAGAATTTATTCTTATGACGAGTTAGTGCTGGCCACAAAATAGTAATGTTAAATATTTTCTTTTAGTAATTCATATGTCATAATTACTATACATACTCTTAATACAGAATCTCCTATATCGATGTGAACAGGGTAATTCTATGAGAATGTTAAAGCTTGCATTTTCTAAAACACTCATGAATCTGAGCGTTATCCGGGGCCATAATGAACACAATCGAATGTACTGAAAATGCCAGAGTTGAGTTGTGTTTGCATCATTGTCTTGGTTTGCATAAATGGGTGAACAATTTAAGACATCATATTCATTGATAAGCCAACAAATTCAATGGTATTACACTACGGCAAGGCTTAGAGCCACCCACTATTTATTCTACTGCAACTCATTTCTACCAATACTCACTCAAGAGTATATATTAAAATTATTTTTCAAGAAAATACATGAAAGATTCATGTGGGGGATGATAAAGTAAAGACGTGCAAAACAATCTAATTTCCATTCATGTAGGTCACTGTTAGAAAAAATATTTTAAGATGATTTTTTATCGTATTTAACAAAATATTTAAGTGGGTTCCATAATTATTTTTTAATGGGACCAAGGAGATTTTTAATCTTTAATACATAGATATTAACATGGTAAAATTTTTTAGTTAAAATCATAAATATATAAATGAAAAATTAGATGCAAAGATGTCTATTTAGTGAAAATGTGTGTTTTATCTTAAAATTTATTTAGTTCCCACATGAGAAACGAAGGGATTCAAATATGCTTTATAAGTGAAGGACGAGCTAAAATCTTAAAAATCTAGCTTGCACTCACACTCAAGAAAATTCAAGAGGTAATGCTTAACATGAACCCACACAGGCAAGCATGTACCATGCACACACACATGAGACTCGTGTGCGCACATGTGGAGCACGAAAGAGCATTTGGGCTTGTTATGGCACATTGAGTGCACAACACTTTATACTTTCCACGTGTGCATCGCCGTGAAGAGCAAAAGAACTTTGAATTTTTTGAGATTGAGGCAGATCAAATGGTTAAGATCACATGATTGAGTTATAATCGAAGATGTCCATATTCAATGAATGGTGGAATTACGCATAAGATTTTGGTTCAATGGCTGAGATACAATTGTATGAATTTAAACTGTCAGATAGCATTTAGTTGGATAAATACGATCCAAAAGTGTGTGGAAGAGCGATGTCGTCAAAATTGTCAAATGGCAATCAAAATCTAAATGATATGATCCTACGGTGTGTAATGAGATGTGAAGATCAGCATCCTTAGGTCGCATCTAATTGCCAAAAGAAGTGATCAAGCAGTGTGTAATAGGTATCATGGCTAACCACAATATGTTTATAAATAAATAATTTCATTCTCTAATTTTTTTTAAATGCAAGAAATCATAGAGAATTGATTCTTTTATTTTTCTCCCTCTCTCTTAATACTTAAAAAGAATTCTTTATAACTTGTGAGCTAAATGCGCCAATTTTTGGTTTAATTGTCTTACTAATTTGAAATATTATAATAACTTAAAATGAAATTGTTGTATCTTAAAAGACAAATGTCATATACCATAAAAACTTAAGCAGAATATCATTGACTAAAAAGAGATATTAACCTTAATTTACCAAATTTTTTTTGTTAAATTTGCAATTATCACTCTGACAAATTTTTTGAATCTTTATAATTTATCCTTCTAAAATTAACAAGTTACCGCATAGAAGTCATACAACATTGGGCAGTAGTAATGGTAGGCTTTTTTTTTTTGGGGGGGGGTAAAATATTTCCACTTAATTTCTTTTGTCTACCATATAGGATTTTGTTATATTAGATTATCACAATCATGTACCTTCCTCTTTTCTAAAGCGTATTAGAGTGGCTATCACATGTTGCCTAATCCCTACAAGATGAGATGGGAGGGGGTGGTCGAAGCTCGCTCAAGTAGAGCTACGAACATGACCTTGAGATTTCAGGGTGCTCGGGAGGTTCGTAGAGGCATTGTTACTAAATGTTTTAAGCCCATCAAAAGATAAAGAAAAAAAAGAAAAGAACAAAAGAAGAAATAAAAAACGGAGAGAACTTATGGCTTGTTGGTGTACAAAATATGATACAATTATATTCATAGAGCTGGACTGAATTGAATATTATAAGATAGGGTAGGATAAAATTAGGTGTAAAAAATAATAAGTAATAAATACTACAAGATCCATTACAACGAATAAAAGATAGTCTCTCATTTTATGCATCACTATTTTAAACTACTACAATATAATAAAATGAAGATTAAACATGCTTTTTTTAATCTTACTTTAATTAATAGTTGTGGATTAGATTGAAACTAAAATTAGTCACATCTCATAAAATCTCATGCACCAAATATTCGTATAGATGTGAAATAATACACCTAAGACGATCCTACTCCAATGCTCACATAAGGCCTTTCATGTAGTTGGTCACAATTACACATGGTGTTTCATCATTTCACTTCTTATTATTCAAGAGAAATAAAATTTTAGAAGATAGATTTAATGCTTGTTACAATCAGGAGTTATTTGATACGTAAGATTGAACGAGATAAAATTAAAAATTATTCCATTTTCATGTTTGGTTCAAGAGGAATGAGATTAAAATATATCTTAGACCCACCAGCTTATCTCAACATTGTAGGATAAAATAAACACAATTAAACTTGTGACATTATTTTATCATATTTATCCGATCTCATTTCTATTATATCATATTCTTTCTCTATCTAATTTAATTTAATTTTATCATATCTTATAAGATTAATTTTATCTTATCTTGCACACCAACCACACCCTCAGTACAATTCGAATACTATAGTATATACAAGTCATTATAGATGTATGATCATTATATTTTAATCAAGTTATTCTATCTTACTTTTTTAGAAAAAAAAATACATACCTTTTAAGTGTAGTTTAAACTATTAATTTATATAACTACTATTAATTTATATAACTGTCAAATAAATTTTAAATAAAACTTAATAGTAGCAACAATAAGTGATTGAGTTCATTAATTCCTCGTACACTACCCAAAAAAAAAAAAAAGCATAAGATAAGTTATAGGAATAGAAATAAACGAAAGACAGATTGATTAACATGATTTTCACTTTTCACACATACACAAAAACCAAAGGCAGAAATCACTGACATATTAACACATAGCTGCAATAACATAAGCAAATGAAATTAACAAAAAAACAATAAGAAACGGATGATTACATAGCATAATTACAAAACTTAACCTTTGATACCCTTTCAAGCACGTATTCAAGTGTGGGTTTGATCCATAAACTTTTATATGATATTAATGATAATGTGTATGGCACGAATGAGATGAATTTTTGCATTTAACTATAGCATAATTATCACTTGGTGTAATTAGGATGGCT
Source organism: Tinospora cordifolia (assembly GCA_030144865.1). NCBI lineage: Eukaryota > Viridiplantae > Streptophyta > Magnoliopsida > Ranunculales > Menispermaceae > Tinospora > Tinospora cordifolia. The sequence goes on from JAJIYU010012714.1 coordinate 12,389, forward strand.
ACGTGTAAGTTTTAACTATAGCATAATTATCCTCCTTTCACCATAGTTTTCAGGGATGAGTGGCATCTATGAGCTTTATCAAATCTAACAACATTAATGTTTGGAACCAATTAAAATTATTTCCAACATCTCCAATGTTAAAAATGAATTGCACCTACAAAAAAAAAATATCACATAATCAATATGGAGGAAATATTTTTCCTACGTGACATTTAAACTTTATCTAAATTTAACAAAATTTATATTTGGAAACCTGTTAGAATTATTTACAACATTAAATTTAACAAAATTAGAATGTACAAGTGTCATATAATCAATGTGGAGGGAATTTTTTTTTTTTGTTTTGTGGCATTTCATAACAATAAAACTAAGAAGTAGCATGCAATGCAACCATGAGATTTTCTCATTTATTCTGAGGTGGCCAGATCTTTTTTAATTTTTTTTTTAAATAAAACACATACTTTCTCTTTCCTATTGTTGTCTATCATAATATTTGCGGTGATAGACATCCTTTATGTCATGCCATCTTCATATATTCACATCTTCAATCTATAGTTGCATTGGAGAATCTTTGATTAATTCAATGGCTATTTATCTTATGTGGCACCCCTTTTTTTTAGAATCTATGATTGCATTCTAAGAACATCTCCAAAATTACTATGAAATTTGAAAAACATAAGTGCCGCATGAAATAAATAAATGTTAGATCAAAAAATGATTCTCTAATGTAACCATCAATTTTTATTATGAAGATGATGTGGCAAGCAAAGAGTAGAAGTCATAGACGTAACCTCTATCTCCAAAGGGTGCAATAGATAGAATGCTCTATCAAAAATTTTGTTTTTCTTCTCACTTGAAAAGAATTAAAAAAGGTACAAAACCCAATGTCATAAAAATAAAAGTAATTAATGATTGTATTAAAAATTATTTTTAGTTTCATTAGTATCGAGTATAAGGTAGGATAGACATTCCTTCCACATTTATTATGTGACACTTTTCTGAGTACAAAACATAGATTGCATCCATGAAAAGTGTCGCATAATTAATGTGAAGGTAATGTCCATCTTATGTGTTACTTGATAGTAATTAAACTAAAAAAAATAGTCTATAGTACAACTATAATTTGCTCTTGTTTATTTATTATATTGGGTTTTATACCCACTTTCTTTTTTCTTTTTCAAGTTTAAAAATAAAATCTCTAACATAGTGTCCTAATTAGTTGTCTATTATATCTTTTAAAAATAGAGGGTCACATCCATGACCTTAACTTTTTTCGGTCACATTATTCTTATAGTGAATAAAAAATTGCCTTGGAGAAGGGTTTTTTTTATTTCATGTCTAATTATTTCATGTCATTCATATTTTTTTCAATCCATAGTTGCATTTGAGATACTCTTAAGTTGGCAACAAATCTCAAACAGTTAGTATTGACAGAAACATGGGTTATTCCCCAACTTCTCGTAAGAGCATGTTCAATGCAACCATGAGTTAGAGAAAGATAGAAATTGTGGCAAAAAAAATATATATATATATTTCTTCAATATGACTATCCATTTTCACTTTATTAAAGATGAGGTGGCCAAAAAAAAAAAAAAAGAAAAAAGAAATTGTGAACATAATCCACTATTTCTAAAGGGTGCAGCGCTATAGACAACTAACAAACATCGCGTCACAAAGTTTATTTTTTAAACTTTTTTAAAAAAAAAAGTAGGCATAAAACTTAATATCATATAAAATAAGAACAATTCATAGTTGCATTAGAGCCCAATTTTTTACTTTAATTACTATTAAGTGCCACATAAAATAAATATTTCTTTCGTATTAATCAAGTGACACTTTTCTATGAGTACAACTCATTTTTTGCATCAAATATAGTCCAAGGGAGTAAGAATGAAAAGCTCATCTGACATGTTATTGTAAAAGTGAAGAACTCTACTTTTTTCATATAATAACCATTATTTCAACGAACCTGGAC
>JAJIYU010012715.1:0-14365 GCA_030144865.1 Tinospora cordifolia
GAATGGAATATTAACGTGAATCTTTTAAAACATATCTAAGAACAGTGTGAATTGTTCATCCACATTCTTCTTCTAAAACCTCTGTGGAAAGGGTAGTGCTGGAGGCTCAAGATATTTGTTGCCTTGAATAGTTATGCGTAGACATTTCACCTCTAGTTTCTATTTGGGCTCTCTCTGCTCTGTCTTTGTTGGTTGTTTTGCAAGAATTGGCACTTTGGACTTAATTGAATCATCAAGTGGCAACTTAGGGCTAGATGGAATAGGTAGACTCTACATCTCTCTCCCGCTTATTGTAAATATGGCCTTGCAGTTTTTTTTTTTGGGTTCACTTGAGTGTCACTAGAGAAGGAACTGTGCTACTAGCTAGAGAGTGCTTGCGCTATCTGTTTCATCTGAGTCTCAAGGCTCTTGATTGTAGCATTTATGTTCCCTACTTGCACTTCCAACCGTGAAACTTTGTTACCATTTTGACTATCGTCCCAGTCAATTCTTTAAAAAAACAGGCATGCATATTCATTATCTTGTCCAGTTTGTCTTCCATAGATGGTCTCTTTTCAATCAGGCTCTATTGAGGGACATAACTTGTGGACCTTGCAGGATATTTCTATTATTAGCATAAGAAAAATTTTCATGCTAACAGATCCCTGAATGATAATATTGAGGCATATTATTTATTTGTTGTTGCCCTTGAAAGTTACCAAAATGGTTAAGTGCATTGAGCTACTCCATAGATGCTCCTTGATTAAGGGATGGCTTGTGAGCTTCAACTGTGGCCAAAATAGATTGATTTTGTTAAGGTTGAAACTAGCCATTACCATACTTCTCTGCCCATGAAGCTATTTGTGCTTTTAGAGCTGTGACTTCATCTCCTTCATGCATACCAAGCCCATGCGGAAGTCATTTCATTTTTTTTTTTTTTTGCTTATATATATATTTATATATGATATTACGTACATACATATATGATATTAATTCAAGACAATGTGTGATTACGTTTTATATATATATATAATATGATTACATTAATATATAAATGTGATATATTCAACCCTATATATATCTACATTTATACATATTTATAATATATGATATTAATATAAGATGTATATATATATATATATATATATATATATATATATATATAATATGATTAAATATATAAATGTGATCTTTTCAACCCTATATATTTATGATTAATATATGATACATATGGTTGCACATATCAAATCAATTAATCAATTAATTGATTAATTTAATTAATGTAAATGTCTACACCAATCAATTCAAAATAATATATAAAAGTATATATATGTGCCAATTAATATATATATTTCTACTCTAATTAATTAATTGAATAATCAATTAATTCGTACATGAAGGTATATTTTTCATACAAAAAATAATCGGGGTAATTGATTAATTTAATTAATGTAAATGTCTATGCCAATCAATTCAAAATAATATATAAAAATATATTTATGCACCAATTAATATATATATTTCTACTCTAATTAATTAATTGACTAATCAATTAATTCGTACATGCAGATGTATTTTTCATACCAAAAAATAATTGAAGTATTACATTCTACCCCCTTAAATGAATTTCTTCCTTGAAATTTGCACTAATTTACTCAATATTGTTTTCTCACGTATCCCTAGAAGAGAAATCTAGATTTGATTAATTTCTGAGAAATCTGGGTCAGTTCTCCCATTAAATCTCTGTGACATCTTCTATCATTTTAGGAATTACGTAGCTAAGGTACGTGGCTATCTCCTTTAGCCAAAACTGAGTTTCTCTTAAGTGCTTCTAAGATAATCCTTAAGTGTTTCCTAGGTTTAGTTATCTATTGCAAACTGGTGAAGGCTGTGTCTAACCACTTGGTTTGTTGGATCCCTATGTGTTGCTAGGGTATCTTAGGAGTATGTATAATGATTCTTAAAGGTCATCTTGGGTATTTGACTCTCAAAGTCCTACCTGGTAATATCTTGATCTAAGATCTTTCCTCATGAAGTAAATAGTTTCTTTCGATTGGTCGAATAAGTCCTCTATACCAAGTAGAGGATACTTATCCTTTACCATTGTTTGATTTAATTTCTCATATGAAAGGATAGCTATGGGGTCTATTCTAAGATGAACTTTGATCCTAAATTCTATTGGTATGTAATTTAGAAACACATATTTTGTAACACCATAAATTTTCTCAAAATTGTTATTTTATTCAATCATTCCATCAAAATTTGGGTGTTATGACCAACTACCCTTTGTAAAATAAATTTTGACCTAATAGCTTTTCTGAGTTATTGCTATTATCCTACTAAAGGTGTTGTTCTTCAGGGATGTTAGCAACTGTAAACACTCTGGCTTGGTTCTTCCCACGACCCTAGTTCTACTTTTACCCTTGGTTGTTGTTCTGTCGGGGCAGTTGCTGTTGATGACACATATTTCGTCCTCCTCCCTATTTGTGTTGTTGCCATTGGAGGGCCTGGGTTTTGGCATGACAAAACCTCGCCAAATCCACATGCTGGTTACAGTAAAAATACAACCCTTGTTGTCTAACCTGCTCTTTCCATTCGTCCTTGGTAAGTGTAGCTTGTTGCAGGGCTTGGGGTGCCCTATTTCCACCCTTTTGTTGATTGGTGTTTTGTCTCTTCTAAGGTCTTTGGTGGTCGTTACCATATTCTGGCCTCTTATTTCGATTCCTTATCCTCTCTTCGAAGTTCAACTCTTACTATAGGGTCAATGCCCTGTCTATAGCTTTTCTATATATCTTCGGGCATGCTTTCTTTATTAATTTTTGAATCTTAATCTTGAGACCCTAAGTGAAGTAGTTGACCTTCTTTTTCTCTTCACTTATCACTTTAGGTGAGAACTTGGCCAATTCAATAAATTTGGCCTCATACTCGGCCACCATCAGATTTCTCTATTTTAACTGAACAAAGTCTTTTTGCATCTTCGTCAGTGTTGCTTCAGGGAAGAATTTCTCGTAAAATATCTCCCCTAAACTCTTTCTAGTTCATTCTACTAACATTAATGTTTGATCTGACTTTACCATCAGCTACCAACTTCTAGCTGATCCCTTGAATTAATGGGTAGCCAACACTACTCTACTTGGACTTGTTACTCGCAAGACATCCAGGTGTTTTTCTAATTTTCGGTACCAATGGTCAGCTACTAAGCTATCAGCAGTACCATCAAATTATGATGGTTGAAGCTTCTTTAATTCAACTAGCATCTTTTTATGTTCACTATCTTCCAGATTCTCAAGTTCCTCCTGATGAGCTGGAACCTCAAGCACTGGTATTGGCATTAGTTTCTGCACCGGGATAGGTTCTTGGATCTGTGGCTGTGGTGCCACCTGAGGCATTATCTGAGGTAGGCCCTCTTGATTTGTTCCATGACCTTCCTTGTGACCTCTAATATCATATTTTCCATCTGGGTCTCAGCTATGTTATTCAGTACCTCTTACCTTCGAGAATTAGTCTCGTCAAATGTTGTTGCCCTAGTAGCGTGTCTTCTGGGTCCAACCATTTATCTACAAATCAAGTTGTTTTAGCACTGGTTCTCATGGTTTTTGCCTTGTTGTACTATCATGACTCTAGATTCATGTGTCTAGGTTCTCGATTTGTCCAGTGGCCTAATAGTTTATCCTTCTAAGTTCTTTTTATTTTTGGGTAAAGGATTTGGTCTCATACACGTCATATTCAAACAGTAAGATCATCATGCATTCAATCATTCGATAATAGAATCTCATGCTAGCATAGTAAAATTTTAGGCTTCCGCTTATGCCTCTAGGTTCGTGTGTCTCATATTACCCTTATCCTTCGACATAGACTTCTACCCAGAGATTTCACTACACCCAATCAATTTTGCAAATGTCTCAATTTCTACGGCTTCCCAAGTCCCACTAAACTTGACTGTCCCATACCAGCCAAGCATAGGGAAACAAGTTTTTCCAAAGCCACCGATCATTCACCAAACATAGTCCATCATTTTCTGAGTTCAAGATTCTTTAGTACCCCCAAATTCCTATGCGTCCCATACCACATAGAAACCAAGGATATGGAATCCTCCTGATCTCGTGCCCTGACCAAACAAATGTTCCTGTTTCACATCTAGTGTTCAAGTCCTGGTTGAAAAGTTCTTTTGTTGAACTGTCAATCCTCATCTACTCACGATGCCACCTTTGACATCTCCTTTGAACTATAGTAAGTTATTTGCCCTTATTTACCACCTCCTAGTTTTCTTTCGTAAGAAATTAAGTGTGTTCTTCAACTCTGATTACTCGTATAAGCTGGTGGGACAACCTTTAGATCGGACGGCAAAACCGAAGTCTACTTAGCAACCGTGCTTTCTAAAACGGGATAACCCGTCTCCCTTTCAATGTTTAGCTTTCCTCGGGACAAAGCTTATGCACTATCAGCTCAACTCGTAATCTTTATATCCAAACAAAACAATTGAAAAATATATATTCTTTTTTTTTGAAAATAATTTTTTAAAACAATTTTAATTTTCAAAACAGGAGGTATGGCTTTTTAAATTAATTCAACTTAAAGGTCTTACCTAACTGGTCAATTCTTTCTAATCCTTGCCCAAGACATCTACAACCTAGGCTCTGATACTACTTTTGTAACACCCTGCCTCCTGTGCCTCGGGCTCTCTTCATTCGACGGTATCCTACTTTGATATTTTTGGGTTGCTTTAGAGGCGGGCCGATATTACGTTATCCTTATTCTATTTCTTTTCCATACGAGATAACCTATGTACAAAAATGATTTATGGTGCCATGAAATAAAATAAATACTTTATTATTAAATAGAAAATTTCAAGGGTTACAACTAAATGAAGAATAATTGAATTTGGGCTCACATGCCCTACAAAAAAATTAAGTAAAATTTTTCACATGTTAACATAATGTCCAAGAAGCCTTGATAATTAAATACCTGAAATGTTAAAAATGGAGGGTAAGCTATCAAGCTTAGTGAATCATCTCAAATATTTAATTCATTATTTCAACAAAATAAAACATGCATAGCACCCACTTGTAAAGAATTAAATGATTCAACCAATTCATTATTTTCTTTTATCGTTAAAGACCGAAAGGATACCCTCCAGCATTCTATCCCTAGGGAAAGAGATACTGTACTGAGCTCAGACCTATTTGAGTGAGGTAAGATCAAATCCAAATCCTTTATTACCTCACAACCCCTGTTTGGAATGCTCACGGTGCAAATTTGACTCCATGTCGGTACGTGGTGACAATTAAAATCTCAATTTAATTGTAAGAACATAACAAATAACTATAAAAAACAATTTAAACATTCCAACGGTACAACATTACACCACAGATCAACATTTAAAATAAAACAAGAAAAACAACTTTCAATTTCTAATGTAGAAGATCGTATAACATGCAACTACAAAGCATACTCTCTCAGTCATGAACAATATAATAATTTAAATAAATTAATTAAAAGACATTTTAAAAAAATAAGCTAACCACACAAGCAGACATTATTTGAATCAAAATAATAAATTAAAAGATGAGAATCATTTCACCTTGAGATCGCTTTCTAAATTTTTTTTAGATTTTTGCTCCAAGATCTATGTAGCACTTCGTTGTTATTATTTCGCAGGCTGTTTAGACCAACTTTAAGAGATAAGGGACCAAAGATGTCAAAAAGAAGGTAGAGAAAAAGCAAGAAAGAGTATTATTCTTATTCTTGCTGGGATGAATGAAATGAGAGGGAGATATATATATATATATATGTATATGATTACATTAGTATATAAATGTGATATATTCAACCCCATATATATCTACATTTATACACATTTATAATATATGATATTAATATAACCTGTGATTATATATATATATATGATTAGATATATAAATGTGATCTTATCAACCCTATATATTTATGATTAATAAATGATATATATGGTTGCACATATCAAATCAATCAATTAATTGATTAATTTAATTAATGTAAATGTCTACGCCAATCAATTCAAAATAATATATAAAAATATATATATGCACCAATTAATATATATATATTTTACTCTAATTAATTAATTGACTAATCAATTAATTCGTACATGCTGGTATATTTTTCATACAAAAAAATAATCGGGGTAATTGATTAATTTAATTAATGTAAATGTCTACGCCTATCAATTCAAAATAATATATAAAAATATATATATGCACCAATTAATATATAATATATTTCTACTCTAATTAATTAATTGTCTAATCAATTAATTCGTAGATGTAGGTATATTTTTTATACAAAAAAAATAATCGGAGTATTCCACATGTCCATAAGCGTTGGCTGCCATTTCTTTAATAAGATGTGTGGCCTCTATAGTAGACTTTCCCATTAAGGACCCTCTAGCTACTGAATCTTTCAGGCCTCGAGTAGGTGGTGTTAGACCACTATAAAATATTTAAATCTATAGCCATGGGAGATAGCCATGCTAAGGACATCTTCTTAATAAATGTTTGAACCTCTTCCAAGCTTCATAGAGAGACTCAAAATCTAACTGGTTTGACGAGCTAATTTCATGCCATAGTTGGGAAGATATTTCTGAACCATCTCTTCCCAAGTGGTGATGCTACCTGGTAGGAGAGTCTGCAACTATGTCATCGCCTTATCCCTTAGAGAGAAGGGAAAAAGTCACAATCTCAGTTGATCTTCAGTCACCCCGTTCATCTTAAAAGTATCACAAATTTTCATGAAAGAGTTTAGGTGTGCCATTGGGTCTTCAGTAGCCAAACCCCTAAATTGTTGTTGCACCATAGTAATCAGAAAGGGCCTCAACTCAAAATTGTTGGCATTGATGGATATGCGAGCAATTACAGAGTAATCATTATTTAGCAAAGCTTGAAAAAGTTTCAAAGTGGTGCTTCACCATCAGTGTCAATTGCAAATCTACCACTCTTAGCCATATCAGATCTATGACCTTGAACTTCCAGTTGTAATTGTCTTAATGTTTTCAATAAGTTAGGATCACTCAACCCAAGTGAGTCGCTGCTCATCCATAAACCTGAAACACCACAAGCAAAGTAGACAGATCAAGTGTAGCTAACCAACAAATTAAATAATAAAAAGGATAAAATAAACTGAAATAAAGTAAAATAAAAATGAAAAATATGTTTTAATTAAAATTTAACCAATTTCAATTGGTTTCAAGATTGTTAACACCATTCTCCGACAACGGTGCCAAAAACTTGTTAAGATCACTGTAAGTGCACAGGATCACAATAGTAATATATGAAAAGATATCAGATATCGTCCTTAGGGAATTGTTTGCGGTTAATAATCTCAAGTTCCAATTTAATTTCAATCTTAACTTTATTAAGGCTTCAAAGCAAGGTTTTATAATATTAAATAAAAATCGAAAGGAAAATAAACACTTGCTGATTTTAAAACTGTATGGATTAAGATTCTAGGTTAGTAAAATATTATGTATTCACCTTTAATCTTTATTTTAATTAATATGATTCTTTTTCTTGTAGGTTATAGCACTAATCATTCAAACCCTCTTTTGAGGTGTCTTAATACCTAATAGCTTTTCACTAATACCCCCTTTCGAGGCGTACATTTAACAAACTAATGTAGTAAACATAGTAATCACGTGCAACCTCCTATAGAATCAACAAACTTTCAATCAATTGATTCTTTTAGGTCTATACTCTGATTATTCAATTGTTAAACCTCTTTCTCAAGTTAATTCAACAATCTAAAATTAGTTTATAAGTACCCAATCAATAAAAAACATTAAGAACACAAAGTATAAAATAATACCTCAACATAGATTAATCAAAACAAAGATCAAAGGGTCCTACAATCTAAATTATATCCTAGAAATCAAAAGAACTTAGCCGAACATTGTATCTAGTTCACAGCACAAACAATTAAACAAATTAAAGATCATACTATGTAGATTTAATCTTGTTCTTCGTCTTCTCCATCGTTCTGCTCTCCACTTTGCTCTAGCTATCAACAGCTAATAGAACTAGCAAATGAATAATGAAAAACCTAATACAAGTTTCTATTTATATTGCTCTCTTAAAACTCACATAAAACCCCAAAAATGACCCCCTAATCACAATATCGTAGTAACATGATTGTCTTCAAAATCCACAAAATTCGACGCATTTTTCTGATTTTCTCCTACTCTACGTTGGTATTGCATCATGATTTGTGTTTTTTTGTTCGTCTTTGCATTGTTCTACCCATCGAACTTGCCGAATATTGCAATTTGTTGTTGGGCTTTGTACATTTGATCCATATTTCATTCTTCCTTCACCATTTACCAGATTTCTACAATGTTGAAGCCATTTTTCCATTCCTCCTTGTGTATACATGTTCTCAATTATTCTAAACCTGCACAAATAAAATTACGAATCTTCCTTAGGCATTAAATCACACATATAAATGATGAAAAACATGTTAAAATTCTCTAAGGTATAAATAAATATGCAATGCTCCTATAAACGCTTATACACCTAATAAACAAATATGCCATAATTTCTATTTAAACTCATGCAAAACATATATAAAATACATATAATAATGTAATATGCTATGCAATTAACAGTAATGCCTACCGTTATCGTTGTAGTCGTTTAATTTTTTGGTGACCTTTGGTTTTTCAGTGATTTCGTTCGTGTTTGCACCAAAATGTTGCGGGAGATGTATATATGTATTATTTATTTTTCTTCTTTTTGGTTATCTTTTCCTTTTGTTTTATTTCCATTCTATCTACTTTATTTTATAACTTGGAATATACATAATTTACACCCAAAAATTTTATAAAATTCTTAATTAATGTCATTTCTCATTTTGGCCACTTATAAGTTAAAGTATGCACAATCTTATATCCCAAAAATTTCATAAATTCTCAAGGATTAATTCCATTTCATTTAATTAAATTTTATATAAATTTTTCAGGGTATTACAGATATACATCCTCAAATATGAGGAAGAAGATGAGAAGGTTGTAGAAAAATGGAGAAAATGAGTTTGATGGAGAAGAATTTTTATAAAAATTTTGATTTTTCACCTCAAGCTACTTGTGCACTTTTGTCTTTTCTTTACATGCAAATAGCCACCTCGTGCTTCACTTGGCTTGGGGTCAACAATCTATTTGATTGTGTTCCCTGTTCGAGAGTCAGATTCCTAGCCATTTTCAGATCCACTAGATGGCGGGCAAAGTGCTATATGGTAAAAGCTCGATGGGAGTTGTCAATTTGAGGCATGCGAAGCTTTGTAGACAAGGCTCACCCCTATCTCACAAGGAGCATAAGCCCATGGAAGTATCTATCGTTTTTTTGTCTGTTAAGCCTCACTGCTATGAGACTTCCTAAAGAAAACAACAATCGTTATTTATCAACCAGTCACAAGACCACTGAGATCCTCAACTTATCTCCAAAAGGTCATCCACTCGGCCACTTGAGGGTGCAGAAGAGAATGACATTGGTCCGTAGAACCTATAGAAAAGTGATGGTTGTGGTGCAAATTACAGTAGTGAACCTACGCCCCGGGTACACTCGCTATTCCTAAAAAGGTCTCTTTTCAGCAATAATTCTTTTTTGGCTTTATTTCCCAACAAACTTAAAATGCCGATGGTACGAAGATGCAATTCCCTTAGATTCAGGTTTGATACACCTTTGAGTTATTGGGAAAACCCAAGTACTCCAAGTCTCAATTCAAGTGGAGAAGAATCGGGAAAAGAAAATCACTTCTCCATTGAAATTTCATTAGACTACCATGGTAGTGGCCATTTTTTATGCATTCACTTCCATTTTCCATTCCACTATGTGACATTTGATATTTTATCATAAACATCATTTATTTTATTCTCCAAATATATATATTTTCAAATCATTGTACAATTTACCACAAAATTGAGGGTATTACAACCTCCCCTCTTTAGATTCAATTTCATCCTTGGAATTTGAAAGTGCATACATTAAACTACTTCTATTCTGGGGATTGCTGTTTTATGAAACCCTTCACGCCCATGTATATTGTTCGTCACCATGAAACTGCTATTATACTTTTATCGTTAGAATTTTATTGTTCCTTAACTTTTTCAAGTATGGTCCACAATCTCAAATGACATTTCTTCAATAGTTTCGCTCGATCTCAAATCAATTTGTCATTTCAACATACGAGATAGATTCGGATAATATTTTCTCAGCATTAACACATGAAACACATCATGAATCCCTGCCATGTGAGAGAGCAAGATCAATCGATAAGCCACTAGACCTATTCTTTTGAGTATCTAAAATGACTTGATAAATCTATGAGATAATTTACTACGAATCCAAAGTGAGTATATCTTTTTAAGGTGAAACTCTTAATATTACGTGATCATCAACATCAAGTTTTAGCACTTTTTGTCTAGTATCAATTTAACTATTTTGTCTGTCTTGAGGTACTTTCAAATTTTGTCTAACTTGCTATATATTTTTAGTTGTTCCTTAAACAAAAGTGGGGCCTAATATAGCATTGTCACCAATTTTGGTCCAGCTCATTGGAGATCTACATGGCCTACCATATAAAGCTTTAAATGGTGTCACGTCAATACTGAATTGATAACTATTATTATATGCAAATTCATATAACGATAGGTGGTATCTCCAACTGCCCCGAAGTCCAATACACAAGCTCTCAATATATCGTCAAATATTTGGATTAATCTCTAAAAATATTTATCAATCTACAGGTGAAATATTATACTCAAATTTACTTGTGTTCCCAATTGTTTTAGCAATCCTTTCCTAAAATAGATTTGAGTCCTACATCTCTATTTAAGATAATAGACATTGGAACTCTATGAAGTTGCACGATCTCATAAATATATAACCAACTCAAATTTTTCATAATATCTGCATTACGCATCGGTAAAAAATGTGCCAACTTCATTAGTCTATCCACAATGACCGAAATTGCAGTGTGTCGTTGTTTAGTTCTAGGTAATCCCATCATTATATCCATAGCAAAATCTCTACTTATAAAGCTGCAAAAGATTCTTAGGAGACTCTTGAAACCATGCATGAAGGAACTAGCATTATCAAAATCTCAAAGTTGCAAATGTTGACACCACATTTTGAACAATTGTAAATGGAGGAACATGAAACAACCTCTAGTTTCAATGGAAAGCTAAAGGATATCTTCAAGATTTGCATCAAAAGTTATAGCTATTGGAGAGGCAAAGGACCTATAAAAATTTGTTTAGATGATTTGATGGGGTCATTATAAACTTATGAAATGAGTCTAGCAATAAAAAATATTTAAAAAAAAAACGCAAGATAAAGGAGTGACTCTTGAAATATAACACTTCTTCACACTGATAGTGCTTATAAAGATGATGTAGCATTCATTATTCACAAAGAACTTCTTGAAAATGTTGAATGAGTTTAAGAAACAAAATAAAAACAAACAAAATAAATTATTTAAAGCAAGAAAATTATGGAAAAAGTCTAAAAAATTTGAAATAACACGGAAACACAAGGGAATTAAGTGCCATGAGTGTTATGGTCCCGAAGGCTTATTTAAGGGTTGCTATTGCATTAGTCACTGTCAATTATTTATTAAACCATTAAACCCTAAATTATTAAGTTTGACCAAGGAGATTGACCAATTATTGACTTATTTTTAAAATTGACTTTTGGTGTCATTTCTAAGGAGATAATTGGACATATATATGACCTTAACCATTAATTATAAAAAAAAAATGTGGGTCTTTGTGATCATTTAGTGTTCCAAAGCCTCATTTGCTAACTTAAGGGGTGTTCACCAACTCGATTAACCTAACTAAACTAATCGATCCAAACCTTTTTTGATTGGTTTGGAGTACGTTATATTAATGTTTTTGAGTTGAATTGAATTGCGAGTTGAATGCTTAAAATCCGATTATTATTGACGTAAAATTCAATTTATCTTCTTCTTCTTCTTTAGTTATAAAAAAGCCTTTAAGATCAAAAGAAACACATTCTGCAAACATTTATTTTTAATATATAAATTATGAAATTGTAAGGGGGTATTTAAGTTGATATAATAATTTACATAAAACCAAATCTTCTTTTTATGTTAATGGACTACATTATTTTTAGATATTAACAAAATTATTTTTTATTTTTACAGAAAAATGAGCTTTATATTATAAAAATTTGAACTTTAAAGATAATTCAATCATTGAAGTTTTAATAATATTATATTTATATAATTTTAAAAGAAAGATAATCATAACAATATGAAAATTTTATAATGTTGTTATTCTTATATATCGACTACATTTCATAATTAAAATAAATATAATAGAAAACTTTAATTTGATATTATTTATTTATTTATTAAGAGAGAACATTTTAATTTAGCTTAAAATATTAAGGAAAGATCAATCTGATAAGTTCACCAAATTCAAAGTTCAACAAATTCAAATTCAACCTAATCTGTTCTGTTCAAGATGAATTAAGTTTAAAAATAGATTCACTTGAAAGGACTTGAGTTGATATTTAATTTTTTCTTTGTTTTTTTTTTTTTTGAAGGGAGTCTCTAACCAAACGCTGGGTTACGACCAAATGGTCAACATCCCATTTTCCTTTTTTATTTTATTTTTTGGGAACCACGCATTATGACTCAGTTCTTTTTTTTATTTTTAACTTTTTTTAAAAATTATTAAATATAATTTATTCTCTATAAATAATATTTTGTAAAAAAATAAAATGTAATTTTATAAATTTTAAATAATATTTTTAAGAATTAAAAATTCTTATTTAAAAATTAAATAAATAATATTTAAATATTTAAATATAATTTTTATTCAAGTGTGAATAATTTGAATTAAACGTATAAAAAATAGATTTTATAAATTATTTATTATAAATAGTTTAAATCATATGTTAATGTGATTATAAGTCTTATATAAGACATTTTAATAAATTTTAAACTAGTAAGAGAGATAATTTAATTTATATGAATTTAATGGATTGATGATATGCTGAAATGATATAACTATTAAAGATGCTATGAGAGCGTCTTTAACACCTTGCCTCAGCACTCAATAATTGGTTAGACGCCAGTCTTAGGGGCATTTGACAAAATGCTCAAAGCCCTCTTTTCTTTTCTTTTTTTTTTTTTTTTTGGGAAATTGCACAGCTCTTTTATTTTTAACCCTTTTTCAATGTTTCTAAATATAATTTATTTTTATGAATAATATTTTTTAAAAATATATCATTTTATAAATTTTAAATAATATTTTTAAAAGAAATAGTAAAAAGCGTTATTTAAAATTTTTCAATAAAAAATTTTTGAATTTAAATAATTAAATATAGTTTTTATTAAAGTATGAATAGTTTAAATTATTTGTATTAAGAAAAGAAATTTATATTTAAAAATTATATATTATAAATAATTTAAATAATAAATAAATTATATAGAAGTAAAAGGATAGTTTGATATATAAAAATTTAATAAGTAAATGATATACTCGTTACATCAAAAGATATAGCTGTTGAAAGATCTTCTAATTCAATCTAAGGGCATCCCCAATGTTGGGACATTGAGCGCCTACGTGGCATTCAATGTCCCAGATTGGCGTCAGACGCCCATTGTTGGATGTCTGACGCCAATGATAATCACCAAGCGCTCGGTGAAGATCGAGCGCTTGGTGACTTTTTTTTTATTTAAATTTTTTTTTTTAAGATCGAGCGCTCGGTAAAGGCGCTGCAGGCTGCAACCCAAATATATATATATATATAATTAAAATTGATAAATAATTTTAAAATTAATATTTTAAATAAAAAAATTAAAATATATTTATTTTTAATTTATAAAATAAAAAATTATCTTAAGTTAAAATAAAATTAAAATTATTTTTAAATAATAGATATATAATATATTTTGTAAATAAATATATGTATATATATATAAACATATATACATTTTTTTAAAATTTTAATAAATTTTAATTTTAAATATAAATAAATCATTAATTTTAAAAATAAATAATATATAATTTTTAAATTAAATAAATAGTTTTAAAAAATCTTAACAAATTTTTTTTCAATAAATTTTTGAAATAACGATTATTAATATTTTAAATAATTAATTATAAAAAATATAATTTTTATATAAAATAAAATAATTATTTATATTTTTAATTTAAATGTAAATAATAGTTATTTATTTAAAAATATATTTTATAAATAAAATATTGTAAAATAATGATTAATAACATTTAAAATTTAAAATTTTTAATTATTTATTAAAAATTAATATTTTATATAAATAATTATAAAATATTTAATTTTTATATAAATTAAAATAATTATTATCT
>JAJIYU010012716.1:0-14421 GCA_030144865.1 Tinospora cordifolia
CATTTCTGGGTTTCTATGGCGATGACCGCGATCACTACATGGCCGACCGCGGTCACCAGAGTGGTGTTCTTTCCTTCTTTTCTGGGTTTCCATCACGATGACCGCGGTCACCAGAATGATGCATTTTACTTATTTTTTCTGGTTCCTCATGCAATGACCGCAGTCACTATAGGCCGACTGCGGTCACCAGAATGTAATTTCTGGTATTTGGTGTTTTTCTTCACCATTTCTTGTGTTTCTCGGATTGGCATCACTCTTAAACTTATTTATACTTATAATACATGGTTTTTGGGTATTTTGGCCATTTTGATTCTTTCATTGAGTTTGTTATTCCACTTTCACTGTTCATTAGCGACGTGGACGTCTCATAGACTTTCGGGGTATTACAAAATACCTCCCTTGAGTGAAAAAATATTTTTTATGCCAAGTTTCATTGGATTTAGGGCCTAACTTATATTCCAAATATTTTGTGACATCACCCATGTGAATTAATCATATGTAAAGAACACTCAGAGTAACCTTCTTGTTCACTGTGACAGTACATGGTTCTTAATCTCATTATCTTTTGTTAAATCTCATACTCATGAAACATAAATAATATATACTTATAAAAAAAAATTTAGCATGTTTAAATTAAAAGCATGAAAACAAACACATAGTATGCATCATACTTTAAAATGAACATAAACGTGCATAATCTAATCATGACATGGTTTCATGATCAACTAACATGATATACATGCAAATCTGGAATTTTAAACCATGTTCTTCAAACATAAATTTGCATGCTAAACTCTAAAATTAAATATGTATGAAAATGATATTAAACTAAACAAATAAAATAGGGGTTTGAGAAGTTACTTCCACCTTAGTTTTCAAAATAGTTGTAGTCCTCTGAAATCTGGCATAACTCTGTTACTCTAAGACTTTCAAACACTCAAGAACGCTCAAGAACAGTTCAAGATTACTCAAGAGGGGATTGCTAAGAAGAGGGCTAGAGAAAATTAAGTGGGACTGGTATGCTCTTGTTTTTTAGACAAGAAAGAATGAAAGCACTTAGGGGTTTATATAGAGTCTTCTAGGGGTAAGGCTTGTAATTTTTGGACATTTTTCATATATAATTTTCTATTTTTATTAGGTCTTGGCGGCTCCAAAACAAACATTGAGTTTTAGGGTTTTTTATAGGGTTTTTGGTGTATTTTTCGCGTATTTTCTCCTTTTTATTTTTGGGTTTTCGACTTTCTTTTCGTTTTTTCTGATTTTTCTTTCTATTTTTTTCTCGTTTTTGGTTTGATTTCGACCGCACAATTTTGGCAAATTCATTAAATTTGTGCATGAATATATATATCAAAAAAATGTTATAAATTTATGCTTACTTATATATAAAGTCTCATACATTTTATTATATATATCTATGTATATACTCCTATAATATGTATAATATATTAGAACTATGCATTATATGATATTATATTAACACCCATTATAATAACACACATATAATATAATATTATTTTTATGACCATAGCAAACATTTTTATATACTTATACTTATCTAATATTCGCCACTCATATTTACACATAACCATGTATATATATATATATATATATATTTATATACTTATCTAATATTCGCCACTCATATTTACACATAACCGTGTGTGTGTGTATATATATATATATATATGTTTCTATTATTTATTCTTCGATGCCAAAGTTTTTCAATATCTAAAAATGTTATAAATTTTTCAAACAAAATATTTTATTTGAAATAATTCATGGGCGTTACATTCTACTCCCCTTAAAAGGGGTTTCGTCCTTAAAATTTGTACTTATTCAATGGTTCCTAGCAAACAAATGTGGGTACTTGGTCTTCATTTCACTCTCTAGCTCCCAGGTAGCTTCTTCCATGTTGTGATGTTTCCATAGCACCTTAACTAAGGGAATATTCTTAGTTCTTTGGTTCTGTACCTTGTGACCAAGGATTCTAATTGCCGCTTCTTCATAAGTGGCATCTTCTTGAATATTCACTTCCTCCTAGTGGATGATGATGTGTGAAGGATTTGGTTCATACTTTCTCAACATCGACACATGGAACACATTGTGGGCTGAAGTCATCCGATTTGGTAGCTCCAACTCATAAGCACATTCCCTGATTCTCCTAAGTATTTCAAAGGGTTCAACAAATCTCAGTGATAACTTCCTCTTGAATTTGAACCTTTTTATACCCTTTTTAGGACTGATTCTTAGAAATATTTTTTCACCTCCTTGGAACTCTAGGGGTCTCCTTCTTTTGTTAACATAGCTTTTCTAATTATTCTGAGTTGTAGCAAACCTCTTTCGTATCAGTTTGACTTGATTGTTCATTTCTTCCACCAAGTCTGGTCCAGTAAGAACATGATCTTCAAGTTCAACCCAACAAATTGGTTATCTGCAGGGCCTGCCATAAAGAGCTTCATATGGAGCCATCTTGATACTAGCCTGATAACTATTATTATAGGCAAACTCTGCTAAGTGTGGGTACTTGCTCTAGTTCCCTCTAAAGTCTAGAATCAATTAAAAAGCAATAAAATGAAATATTGTCTTGACTAAGGCCAAACCAATTTCAACTGGTTTTAACGACACAAAACATCGTATTTTTCCCCGGCAACGACGCCAAAAACTTGTTAGCAATCCTGCAAGTGTACGGGATCGCAGTAATAATACCGGTGAGACCGGATATCGTCCTTAGGGAAAAAATACTTGTTAGTGTAAATTAAATCACAATCTAACGTTGGTTTTAGTTTTATCAAGACGTTCAATTCAGTTTAATAAGCAATAGTAAAAACAGAATGTTAATTTTTCAAAAGCAATTAGACTGAAAGTAAATTGATTAGGTACCAATATGTAAAAAGACTGTTTGGGTTAGTAAACTCCTTTGTATGCTCTGTAACCTAATTTAAGAATATGATATACTAACACTTTGATCCTCGCACTGGTAATTAGGACCCTATCCCTAGGTGTTCTAATCATTCACTGATATGTTTCTCGATACCCTCTTCCAAGGTGTTCAATCAACAAGACAATGGGTTCAAAGAACAATTCCTATGCTACATCTCATAGATCCAGTCACAACCTTCCGATCAATGACCTGATCTAGATCTTTACTGCTATAACCTCTCACCAAACCTCTCTCTTGAGATAATTCGATGATCTTGGATTCTTTACACCTATGGCCAGTAAGCATAAAGCATTAAGTATGAACAAATAAAGAGAAGTGCAAATAAATCATTGAAAATGATAAAAATCACTGTGCATACATTGGTGTCTACTACCCAAACAGGAAAATGAATTAGCTAGACATTGAAGAAAGATTCATCACATAAAGAAAAGAATAGAAATCATCCATACTCTAATTGACAATGAAAAACTCCTTAAACTTCTCCACAAGACTCAGTTTCTTCAGCCCCCTTCGTTTGTTTCCTAATTTGGTACCCTTCTTCTGTTAATCACACTTTTCCTTTTATACTCGCACTTAATTAACCCTAAAAATCATGGTATTCGCGCAATTTAAGTGAGGGACCGCGGTCCATGACCACGGTTAGTACTTCTGTGCAAAACCTAGAAAATCTACTCAATCTGTGGACCACGGTCTGTCTGTCTCTGTGCAAAACCTTGTTCTGGTTACCGCGGTCAGTGTATTGTGGACCGCGGTCTCCAGAATGTTGTGTGCAGATCATATTCTGGTGACCGCGGTCACCAAATTATGGACCGCGGTCTCCAGTACCTTGTGTACTGATCTGGTTCGTCTTTTGCTACTGTGGTCTTCAGTTGATGGACCGCGGTCTTCTGGTGTTCTTCTCATGATTTTCCTTCCTGAATCGCCTCCTTCTGCTCACTACTTCAATCTAAGTCCGGCAAAACACTTAAGTTCTTTCCCAGACATCATTTCTCATAAAAGAATAACAAAACTCATCAAAACAAGGTTTAAAAGCCATTAAACAATGCAAATCTCTGACTATATGCAATTATAACTAATTTATGCAATTTTAACTTCTATTCTACTTTATTTCTTCTAAAATGCAACCTTTTACCTATTCTAATGTTAGTTTGCTACGCAACTAACAATTGCCCATCTATCTGAGGATGAAAAGCAGTGTTCATAGTGAGTTTAGTGCCCAACTCCTTCTGTAGGCTCTGCTAGAACCAAGAAGTGAAGTGAGAGTCTTGGTCAGATACTATCGCCTTGGGCATACTAAGCAGCTTTACTATCTCTTTCACATATAGCTCTTCCAGCTTACTGCATGGTCTGTGGATCTGATTGGTAGTAAAAAAGTCAATTTGGTGAAACATCCACAATCACACAAATAGCATCTTTTCCTTTCTAATTCCTAGGCAAACCACTGATAAAATCTATGGAAATGTTATCCCACTTCCATTCAGTGATAGGGAGTGGTTGTAACATTCCAGAGGGTTTTTGGTGGTTTGTTTTTATTTATTGACAGGCTAAGCATTTAGAGACATGCTTAGCCATGGCTCTCTTCATCCTTATCCACCAGTAAGCCTTTCTAAGGTGGTACATCTTATCTACACCTGGATGCATCGTATACTTGGTTTGATGAGCCTCATCTAGTATGGTCTGCTTATTTTGTCTCTTCTAAGGTTTACAGATCCTTTCCCCAAGCCTTAGGATATTCTCAGCATCTAGCTTAAATTCAGCATGTTTACCCTGTATAACTCCTTCGATCAAACTAATGAGCCATTTGTTTTGCCTTTGTTCATCTCTGATCTGGTGTAGAAGATCCAGTTGGCAAGATATAGTGTAAAGGTACGCTTGTTTTTCATTTAGAGTCACACCCAGCATAAAGTCATCAATCAACTAGTACATCTGGCCTTTCTCTTCCTCATGTTTGTTGAACTTCCTAGTCAAGGCATCAACCACTATATTGGCCTTCCCTGAATGGTAGTGTACCTGGAAATCATAATTTTTTAAGAACTCCATCCATCTCCATTGTCTGAGGTTCAACTCCTTCTGGGTGTAGATGTACATCAAGCTCTTGTGATCTTAAAACAGATCAAATTTCTCACCATAAAGGTAATGTCTCCAAATCTTTAGGGAAAAACAATGGTTGCTAACTCTAAGTCGTGAGCGGGATAATTCTTCTCATGGACCTTTAGTTGCCGCAAGGCATAAGCGACTACTTGTCTTCCTTGCATCAATACTACTCCCAGTCCACTCAGTGATGCATCAGTATAAAGGGTAAAGGTAACACCATGGGTTGGAGTGACTAGGATAGGCATCGTAGTTAATTTCTTCTTCAGTTCTTGGAATGACTTTTGCACTTCTCATCCCAATTGAACTTAACTCCTTTCGTGGTTAGCTTGGTCATAGGTTCTGCTAGTTTAGAAAAATCTTGGATAAACCTTCTATAGCATCCAGCCAAGCCTAAGAAACTCCTAATTTTTATAACTGTCTTTGGCTGCTTCCAATTCATGATAGCTTGCACCTTCTCTGGATCTATAGAGATGTCTTCCGCTAATACTACATGGCCAAGGAACTTAACCGTCTTCATCTTGAATTCACACTTGCTGAACTTGGCATATAGTTGGTGCCTTCTGAGGTTCTCCAACACTATCTACAAGTGTTTCAAGTGTTCAGCTTCTATCTTTGAGTAAATCAGGATGTCGTCCATGAATACCACTACAAAGTGGCCAAGATATTGTCTAAACACTCGGTTTATTAAATCCATGAATGTTGTTGGGGCATTGGTCATACCAAAGGGCATCACAGTGAATTCAAAGTATCTGTATCTTATTCTGAAGGTTGTCTTGTATATGTCAGACTCCCATATTCTCAACTGATGATAACCCGACCTAGGATCAATTTTCAAGAAATGAGTGGCTCCTCTCAATTGATCAAATAGGCCATCAATCCTTGGTGGGGGGTACTTATTTTTTACTATAGCTTGGTTCAGCTTTCGATAGTCAAAATATAGTCTCATGGAACCATCTTTCTTCTTCATGAACATAACAAGAGCTCTCCAAGGTGACTCACTTAGCCTGATAAATTCTTTTTCCTAGAGCTCGTCGAGTTGAGACTTCAACTCGATCAGTTCTATTAGTGCCATTCTATAAGGAGGTATGGCTATAGGGTTGGTTCCCGAGTGAAGTTTAATCTTGAACTCTAAATCTATAGCAAGTGGCGAGTAAGTCATCTGGAAATACATCCTCATACTCACTAACCATTGCTAGGTCTTGGATTTTCTTTAGTTCAACAGGTTCTTCTTCAGAGATTTCCTTAAACTTATTCTTCTGCCTTAAGCAATTCATCATGGCTAAGGTTGGACTTCTCAGTAGTCGTTGCATATCCCTATTAATTCTATAGGTTTCCCTAGAAGGTAGGGTTATGGTCACTCATATCTTAGGACAATCTATCTGGGCTTGGTACTTGTCTAACCAATCCATCCCCAAGATTACATCATAGCCACAGAAAGGTAAAGTACACAGATCAATTGTTAAGAGTTTATCCCCAAACCTTAGGTCACAACTGCACATTTTTTTTGAAGTCACAGTGGTCCCTATTGGTGTGGACACATGCAAGGTTATCAGTAGTGTTTGTGTCACAAGTTGTAACCTATCAGCTAATTTCTCAAAAATAAATGATTTTGAGGCACCCAAGTTAAACAATAGTTTTACAGCAACATTGAATAACAAGAACATACCTTCTACTGCAAGGATTGGGTATTCCTGAGTCCCAACAACAAACAGTCTGGCTTGATTCTGACCACAGCCATGGTTCTGCCCATGACTAGCATTCTGTTGTTGTTGCCTAACTTGAGGACAACTGTCCTGACCTCCTTCTTGAGTATTCTGATGTTGCTGCAGAGGCTGAGCTGATGTAGTAGGGCAATTTCTTGCTATATGGCCTCTCCGCCTGCACACGTAGCACAACCCTTGTCTCTTTGCTTGCTCCCTTAAGCTGTCCTTATTTTGCCCCTATCTCTGTGGTGCATTCCCACCATTCTTCCTTTTCTTTTGAGCCCCTTGATCATTTTCATTCTCGAGCCACTTATTATTTTTCCTCAACCTTTGTTCCAAGTTAAGTTCTTGTGCTAGTGTTAGGGCCTTTTCTATGACGTCTTTGTAAGTCTTTAGGCCCAGAGTCTTCACTATCTTTCATATCTCCATCTTGAGATGTTGTGTGAATCAATTGGCCTTCTTTTTCTCCTCCCTGATCAGATATGGTGAGAATTTGGTTAGTTTGGTGAACTTCTTTTCATATTCAGCTACAGTCATGTCCCTTTGATTCAGTCGAACAAAGTCCTCCTGTAGCTTGCTCAAGGTCGCATCCGAAAAGAACTTTTCATAAAAGATCTCTGTGAAGTTTTCCTAACTGATAGCATCAACATCTGTATTAGGGTCCATCCTCATCATACGCCACCAACTTCTTGCTAGTCCTTTGAAGTGGTGCGTGGACAGTGCATCTTGTCTAGACCCAGTTACCTTCAGTACATTGAGAATTTCCTCCTTCTCTTCGTACTAGTGGTCCGCCGAGATGCAATCTGTAGTATCATCAAATGAAGGAGGGTGGAGCTTCTATAGCTTTATCAACATCTTTCTCTTTTTTTTCATCATCTAGATCCTCTTGAACCCTCTAACATTTGAGATCTTAGGCCACAAGTGCTGGCTGTTGAACCTAGATGGGTTCAGGTACTTGAGGCTGAGGTACTACATGAGGGAGTATCTAGGGTAAAGCCTTCATCAATTGATCCATAACCCTCTAAGCAACTTCATTCATCATGTTTTCCATTCAGGCTTCCATGCTAGTGGACATTTCCTCATCCCTTTCCTCTGTCTCGTCAGAAGTGGCGGATCGAGTAGTGTGCCTTCTTGTTCTAACCATTATCTATAAATCAAGTAGATTGTTAGCACTTGCCTCGTCAAACATTCGTACTATCATGACTCTAGATTCATGTCTCTAGGTTTTCGATTTGTTTATCGATCTAATAGTTTATGCTTCTAGGTTCTTGTTTGTTTTTGGGCACACGATTTGGTTTCATATGACATACATACAAATAGTTCAAACATGTTTTTCAAACCATCAAATAATCAGGCATTTTCACGCTAGCATAGCAATGTTCTAGGCTTCCATCTAAGCTTCCAGGTTCAAGTGTCCCATACCACTCTAGCCCTTCCTGTAACACCCCAACCCCCTAGAAACAGGTTTAAACTCAACGACAAGGCAAGTTGGGTCCTATGTTAACAATTATAAGTACACAACTTGCATCTCATTTCCTTTATTCTAACACTTATTAAAATACTCATAAATACACTTCTATTGAGTTTAATATTCAACAAGATAATGCAAGTGAATAAAGGAAAACTTCAAATCTTTATTCATTCAATTAAAATAAAAAAGATTACATTCTTGGATCAAATCTGAAGATTGAGTACATAACTCTAAAACTCAAAAGTAAAATTCAGTAGAAGTTTAAAAAAAATCAAAACTTGGGCACCATGCCCTTACAATAGAATTTTCAATACTTAAAAAGAATCTAATATCGATAATCTTCATGGATCATTGAATTTCCTGAAAAATAAAAGGAAATGGTGAGCACATAACCTAGTGGATCAATCATTAAACAACTAAGTTACTATTTCAAATCAATAACACATCCAATTTCACACACTTTCATGCATTAAGTGATTCGCACAACGTTTTGCTTTCAAGTTGACGTTATGACTAAAAGGGGGTCCATTCCATTGATGTTCTTCTTTTAGATACCCCTCTTTAGGGTAGAAAGACAATTCTTTTGTTACTTTTCATTGGATGTCACATACCAAGTATCCTTTAGTTGCACCCCACAACCATACTCCAAGCATATAATAAAAACACCCATAGCATTCCTACGGATCACGTGGTTCTTATCTTCACTTTTTTATGTTTATGATCACATAATCATAAAAGAAATTTAGAATATAAATTTCAAAATTTTAAACAATCAAGATTGCACAAAAACATCATATGGCATGCTTGAAACTTCAAAGTAAACCTAAGCATGGAATCTAAGCACGGCATGGTATCGTGAATAATTAAAACATAAAAATATGCCAAACTAAAATTAAAATATAATCATTCATGTTGAAACTAAAATAAAACATGCTAAAAATTAGAATTTAAATAAGCATCAACATGCTAGAAATTTAAAATAGCAAAGTAGAGGTTTAAGAAATTCCCTCCACCTTAATCCGA
Organism: Tinospora cordifolia; assembly: GCA_030144865.1. Taxonomy (NCBI): domain Eukaryota; kingdom Viridiplantae; phylum Streptophyta; class Magnoliopsida; order Ranunculales; family Menispermaceae; genus Tinospora; species Tinospora cordifolia. The sequence continues at coordinate 9,233 of JAJIYU010012716.1, forward strand.
GTTTTCTTATACAATTCGGCAAAGTTTCCCCTTATCTTCCACTTTCAGAACTTCAAGAACTTTTAACCACCAACAAACTACTTCAACAACTCTCTAAAATACTAAAATGAGAACTTCTCACACAAGAAATAAAAGAGAGTGAGAAGGAATGCCAAGAAGATGGCAAGAACAAGCAAAGAGGGAAGTGTCAACTCTTTGCTTTGAGATGTGATGAATGTGAGCAAGAGGGGGTTTATATAGATGTTCTTGAGCACCATGGGGATGGTTTGGAAATCATACATAAAGAAAATCTTTTCATACACAATGAGGACGTTTTGCATTGATTTGGCCAAGTGAATCTCATGGTTTGGGCAAGTGAGCTCATGGTTGGGCAAGTGGGACCATTATGGTTTCCAATCCAAGTGTGAGCAAAATCTTTGAACCTTATTTGTTTATTTTATGTGTATGAACACAATTAAAGGTTTAGAATACATTCTAATCTCTCTTGGTCATCCTCTGTTAGTAGGAAAACATTCTAATATGTTGTGGTTCATGAAATCAAATAAGTTTTTAATATGGGCATACAAAAACAAAGCTTTGGAATGTTTCTTATTTTCGTTGGATTCTCTCCCTTTTTGGCTTTACATGTGAGCATGAGGTAAGTTTCAATTTTTTTTATTTTTCCTAGGTGAATGAATCTTTCTATGTTTCTTTAAATCAACCACTCTCCACTAAACTTCTATCTTGGATTTGTCACATGTGTGCCCACACATACACATATGAGACGATTTGGATGTAACTTGGTATACATGACCATTTATCGTGGCATATAAAATCATTTTTTATGGTTTCTATAGTTGTGGGCATACTTGATCATTTACATGGCACATGGGATCATTCTTCATGGTTTCAAATAATGGAAAACATCCCATGGAGCTTTGGGTAGGGTGAGGATGCACATGATCATGGTGTTCCACCCATATGACTTGCACATGTTTGGGGAGGCCATGACTTCATGTAACACCCCAACCCCCATATCTTTAAGCATTGAACACAACCACCATTCTCTTGACGGTGGGTTAAACCAAACGGCGAGTCAGGCCGGTGTTATTTTACAAGTGACATACACTTGACTTTTTTTTTATTTCAATTATTTCATGCCTTGATCGTATTTAACAGTACATGACTTAAATTTAAGAATTTAATAAGGCAATAATAAAAAATAACTGAAATTCATAAACTCAATTAATTAAATAAAATTGAATACATAATTTGATTAAAAAAATTATTACAGCGGAAGTCTTAAAACTTGGGCAACATGCCCTTATATAGAAAATCAAAAACTTTTTAAATAAAAAGAACCTAACTAGCATTCATGGTCTTCATGTAAATCAATTACCTAAAAAATAGAAGGAAGGGTGAGCACATAGCCCAGTCGATCTTTCTAAACATCTAAATCATTATTTCAATTCAAACAAACCAAGCATATCAAAAACTTTTGTACATTAGGCGATTCAAACAATTTCTTATTTATGGTTGACATTCGGACCGAAAGAGTTTAATCTCTGTGTTCCACATCGTTGGGAGAGAGAATCACTCTTGGAAACTCAAACCTCATATCTATAAAGTGGGATCACTCTTGAAAACCCAGTTCAAATTCATCAATGGTTACTACATTTTTATTTAATTATATAAATTTTTCTATGTACATATTCCTATAATATGTAATATTAACATTTATTATACTAACACACACCTTATTCATACACATATTAACCTATATGTGTATATATACTTTATTTCTATTTATTTTTTAAGCAACTCTTTAAATTTCATAATTAATTCTACTAAATTGAAATTTTTGTTTAATTATCAAATTAAGGTCTTATTTGCCTAATTTATATTATATCTCCAATATATTTTATTTTTCATGTGCCAACCCACAATTTATACCCAAAAATTTCTTAAAGTCTTTGAATTTAATTTACTTAACTTATTTTAAATTATTTAACAAAATTTTGTGGGTATTGCAACCTACCCTCCTTAAAAAAATTTCGTCCTCAAAATTTTTATACATTTATTCGTGCGTCATTTCAATAGGTATTTCTGGTAAATGGGTTGGTTTTGACTAATTTGATAAGCCTAAGGGCTTGAGTCTTTGTAACTATCTTGGTGATAGCCTCTGGTGTTTTCGAAGCTACATGGTTAACAAATTTGGCTATCGTTTGCTAAATTTAGCAAGACTGTGTTTCATAAGTTGCGTCTCCTGATCAAGACGATTTCTAACCATTTGGTTCATTATATTCCTATATGTTCCTTAATAGGTCGTTTCATACATAATAGACTCCTTGATTCTCAGCTGTTGATTTTCTGACCTTAGATCGGTTCTTAAGTAATGGTGCTTCTCCAAATGATCGAATGGGTCACTTTGGTAGGGAATACTCATCCTTCACTATTGGGTGACCTGCTTACTCTATCCATTTTAAGGTATACAAATCCTTTCGAATCTTAGGGTATTCTCAGCATCTAACTTGATGTCAGTATGTCTGTCCTATTCAATTTCCTCTATGTGAGTCATTTGTCTTGCCTTTTGTTCATCCCTGATTCGATGCAATAGGTCCAATGGCAGGACTTGCTATTGAGACAGGCTTGTCTTTCATTTAGGGTCATACCTAACCCTAAGTTCTCAATCTAACTGAGGGTAAAAGTTTTTTTGCCACTTCCTACCATACGGCAGGTTCTAGGGTTACTACTCACACTTTCTATTCCCATACTTTCCATTTTTGGATATTCAAAATGTAACGAAAAGAGTTCTTAAGGGAAAAATTTTATTAATAGAAATAATTAGTACAAAACCTTATTTCAACTTAAAATTCATAAATGCTAACATATAGCAATCTTAAACTAAAGGTCTCCCTACTACTACTCATATTCAAAATTAGTTCATTTGCCCTAACATTGGACTATGAGGGTTTCTACTAGGGGTCTTGATCTTCCTGAGCCAACATTTTAGCTTGGTTCTCACCATAATCCTTATTGTCTTGAGGCTGAGGAGCCCGAATAGGTGCAGTTGGACAATTTCTGGCAAAATGACCCCTTTGTCTGCACACATAGCACAACCCTTGTCTCTTAGCCTGCTTCTTTGGTTCTTTTTCAATTTGGTGAGTTTGTTTCTGTTTCTTACTTTTCTTTCTCATCTTTTGATCATTTTGTGGTTTCTTGTTTTTATCCCTTATGGATCGTTTGAAGTGGATATCCTTTTTAATTGAATTAATCTCAACTGTCATTCCTTTGGGCATAGTTAGTCTTAGAGGAATGACTAGTTTATTGATTCCCATTCTTAGTTCATTCTGAACTTCAGGCTGTGACTATAGAGTCCTTATCACTTGCTCGACCACTTGTCGAGTGATTTCTACTATTATCTCTGGTGATAGGACGGAAGTTGCTGCCACGTCTACCCCTTGGTTACTTTGATCAAGTGTATTTGTGTTTCCTGGGATTCCTTCCATTATCTACAAGCCAAAGCTACTTTAGTATCCTATCATAGAAGTTTCAACTAGGACATTCATTTAGGGTACTCACCCATCTTTTCTTATCCTCGGGATACTAAATGTTTTTCCAGACTTGAGAAATGGTCATCTTTCCTACATCATATGTTGTATCTGTTTCCTCAAGTTTTCGTTTCGTTCGTACTATCATGACTCTAGATTCATGTCTCTAGGTTCTCGATTTGTTTAGTGGCCTAAAGGTTTTTCTTCTAGGTTTTTTTTCATGCATGGGTACAAGATTTGGTCTTAAAGCAAATAAACATTACGACATGCATAACACACAATCACACAAGCACGCTAGCACAACAAGGTCTCAAGTTTTCACCTAAGCTTTCAGGTTTAAGTGTCCCATATCACTCTACCCCTTCCATTTAGGTTTTTACTCAAAACAGAGTCACACCCAAACAATTTCGCAAATGTCTCGATAACTAAGGTTCCCGAGCCCACTATACTCCACCGTCCCATACCAACGAGCATAGAGAAACCTATTCTACCAGAGTTGCCGATCATTCACCACACATGGTCTATCATTCTCCAAGTTCAGGCTTCCTCCATACCCTCGAATTCCTATGCATCCCATACTACATAGAAACCGAAAGATATAGAAGCTTCCCAGTCTCGTGTCCTGATCAAACAATTTTCTGTTTTCACACAAGTTTTTGTCTCTAGCCTATGCCCAGGGTTTCTTTCTGGACCTAGGGTTCAATCTGGTTGACTCACAACCTCTGTCTAGTCAAGATACCATATTTGGCATCTTTTCGACTTATATTCACTTTCTTGCCCTAATTTTCCACCTTCTAGTTTTCTTTTATAAAAAATAAGAGTGTTCTTCAACTCCGACTACTCATATGAACTAGTGGGACAACCTCCAGATCAGGCGGCGAGATCGAAGTCTACTTAGCAACCGCGCTTTCTACGACGGGATAACCCACCTCCCTTTCAATGTTTAACTTTACTCGGGACAAGGCTTACCCACTATCAGCTCAACTTGTAGTCTTTGTATTCAAACAAAACATTTCAAAATATATACTTCCTTTTTGAAAACACTTTCTAAAACATTTTTCAAGTTCAAAAAATAGAAGGTAGGGCATTCAAAATTCAATTCAACTTCAAGTAAAACCCTAATTTGAGTTTTTAATTCTTGTCAAGCAACTAATGTTTGACTTTCTAATTCTTGTCCAGTACATCTACTAACTGAGCTCTGATACCACCTTTGGTATCAGAGTAACTTTCTAATCTTTGGCCTAGAGCTAATGTCTAGGCTCTGATACCACCTTTGTAACACCCCAACCCCTGCATCTTTAAGTATTGGACACAACCACCATTCTCTTGATGGTGGGTTAAACCAAACAGCGGGTCGGGCCGGTGTTACTTTACAAGTGACACACACTTGACTTTCTTTCTATTTTAATTATTTCATGCCTTGATTATATTTAACAGTACATGACTTAAATTTAGGAATTTAATAAGGCAATAATAAAAGAAATAATTGAAATTCATAAACTCAATTAATTAAATAAAATTGAGTACATAATTTGATTAAAAAAAATTATTACAGTGGAAGTCTTAAAACTTGGGCAACATGCCCTTACATAGAAAATTAAAAACTTTTTAAATAAAAAGAACCTAACTAGTATTAATGGTCTTTATAGCCCAGTGGAT
>JAJIYU010012717.1:0-14367 GCA_030144865.1 Tinospora cordifolia
ACAAATAAAATTTGTAGCGAAATATAAACAGAGGAGCAACAACATCGATGAAGAAGGATGTAACAACCCGAGCCACCGTGATGATATTGTCCCCACCTTAACCACCACTGATTGGGTACAGGATTTTATTCTTGACAAGACTCGAACCTGAGTCTCTCAAAAGTGCTTGGCACAATGAGACACCCTCAAATACACATTTAGCTTAGGAATCCCCCTGGAGTCAGACCGATTTGAAATATTACAATCTACCCTCCTTGGGAGCAATCTCGTCCTTGAGATTCATAACTCTGTTACACATAGAGCGGCTCTAATACCATTTGTTACAACTGGGGCCTACCATGACGATATTGTCTCCACCTTAGCCACCATTGACTGGGTACAAAATTTTGTTCTTGGCAAGACTCGAACCTAAGTCTCTTAAAAACATTCGACACAATGAAACACTCTCGAATGCACATTTAGCCTAGGAATCCCCCTGGAATTGGACCAATGTGGGATGTTACAAAGGAATACATTAAAAACAAGATACACAGCAGGTAAAAATAGAAGGCTTTAACATGAAGATGTTTGTAATGTGTAGCAACAAAATAGTTGTTTGATATATTTAGACATCGATCCCTCTATCCAATCTATGCAATGTATCATTCATGCATTTAAAATAACTCTAATTTTAGAATCTTAATATAAAGGCATCCTTAATTTGAATTGAAATTACTTGAGGCACAACTATTGGTGAGTTAAATCAGATAACACAGACAAGTATAGTAGTGAAATCAGTTTGTAGGAGAGGACGAGGTTAGTAGTTTGATTTAGCTATTTACTTTAATTGTATTCCTTGCATAAAATATGATTAAGAATGACATTGGTTGGATGATTTCATGTGATTGAACTATGTTGATTGATTTTGAACATATATAGTTGTGCACTCATAATGAGACCATAGGGTCGAGGTCTAAGCACGGGGTCAAGGTACACGACATGATTGGATTAAACTTAAGGGTCAAGTGTCGGGGTTAGGGCATATGATCAGTGCGCCTAGCCCAACTTGCTCGAGTACGACACTTGAGGGTCAAGCTTCAGGGTTAAAGTATTTGATGAATATGCCTAGCTCATAACCTACTTGAGTGGCTAGTACGCCTGCCTCATGACTTGCTCGAGCGACGACCATAGGGTTGTATTTAAAAGATTCAAACCCTAGTCTTGATATAGTTTTGAGCTGCATGTATTTAAATTTGTTTTTATAAATGTTTTACTACATGATTTACTATTATGCATTGCTTTACCATCATTATTCATGGATACATGCACTGTTCTTTTGTAGTGCAGGTTACTATGACTTGCTAGTTTTACTACTCACTGAGCCACGTTGTACATTAGACTCACTACTCTACAAATATTTCAGGTTTCTCAGCAGTTGACAAGGGGAAATGCGTCATGATAGCCTAATCCCCTGGGTGGTCTTCTATTTCTTTTGGTCCTATTAGAGGTCAGTCATTTTTTTGTATGTTAGTAATTTTAAATGGTCAGTTTGTACTTTTGGAATATGACGATATGTATTTTTTTTTTACCCTTACACGTTAATTAATGGATCTTTCGATTATTCTGATGTGTGTGGATGTTGAGGATTTGGTAGGTCTTAATGGTGACTATGCGAACTTGACTCAATGAGTGAGTTTGTTGAGCCATTGTACTGGTCGGGCGCCCTTCGACCTAAGAAAGGGGTTCTGACACAATTCATGCCATCGAGCCATAAAATAGGTTGTGTCATAAATGAGTCCGACCCATATATTACAAACTCAAACTTGACACATTTATTAATTATGTCAGATTTGTAAACTCAAACCTGACCTATTTATAAACCATGTCATATTAGTGTACTTATATATGTCCTATTTAACTTTTTAAAATTATTTTTTATAAAAATATTAATAAAAATATAAAGCGTATTAAAATAAATTAAGTATTTAAAAAATAAATAATTATATTATTAATAAATTAATAAAATATATTAATTTTAAATTAATTTATTTATAATTTTTCTTTTAATTTATCTATGATTGTGTTAAACGTGTTATTTTCAAATTTATCTAGTTAACTTGTTTATGACCTGAATTTAATTAGGTCTAATCGTGTTTGACCCATTTTGACCCAAATCCTTCTATGTTAAACCCAAACTCGTTAATTTTATATCGTGATTAGGTTAAGTTATCATGATATGTCATAAATTGTCAGTCTTAATCCTGATTGCTCTCAATTATTCTGACCGATATTGTCGAGTTGCTCCCAAATGAATAGTTCCTCGGTCCAATAGTACTAGATCAAATTGTGGCAATGACAGTCGTTCGATCATGATTGAAATCAAAATAGCGATAATCCAACAGTAAGATAGAGACGCATTGATTAGCGTCTTAGATCCCATTTAAATTAAAAGCCATCATATTTGATTTAATGGCACGGTAAAGGGGTGGCATAGATAACCGTCAATTGCCTACAAAGAGAGCCCATGCACAAGATATTTCATTCAAGAAACGATGGAAAATCTTAATTTCTTTCTTTGTTTCTCTCTTTACTATTCTCTACTTTTATTATATATTATTGTGTTAGTGAATGTTCTTAATTTTATTTTGGAGTCCTACAATCGCAGGAAAGAAATTGTTATATCTATTGACATAAGTATTGTAAATCATGAACATGTAAGTAAGATATTTTTATCTTAAGAAAAAAGAGCCACACTTTACCATCAATCTATAATATCTATTCTTTAAAAGTTCGAGTCATTATCAGATCTACAAGTGTAATTCGTCTAAGAAAAGATGATGTACATATATATATATATATAGAACATTATTCTTGTTTAATTTTTATTAAGATGTGTTTGGTATGGCTTGTTGCCGGATAGGCCGGGGATTATAGTTTTGGTAAGAAGTTTAGGTTGTTCAATTATTATTTTTATTTTTATATTGTAATACTATATATAGATGATGTCAAATGTTTTAAAATGCACATAACTTTCCAAATATTATATAAAATGAAAATTCTTTGAGTCACAACTGTTAGTAAATTAAACCAAATAATGAAGGCAAGTAGAAAAGTGAAATCAGTTTGTGTGAGAATATAGGAACACACAACAATTAGTTATGCAGTTCAGCCTTCAAGCCTATGTCTACGAGGCTTTGCCCAAATCAAGAGATTTCGCTATAGTATGCAAAGTACACTACTTCTCAGCAAGTTTCACACTTACAGTAATATACTTCACACTAAAGTCTCACCGATGAGCTTGAGCAAAATGCATGTTGAACTTTGTAGACCAATAGCCAATATCAATTGATAACTGCTTTAATCTATTCACAAAACATCAACTGAGATTACAATAATCCCTCAAACTCAATCACTTAGCCAAGAGTACGTACAGTCTTTGAAATACTTAATACAAGTCAATAGAAGAACATGAAATTAATGTTGCCTTGAGTGATGATCAGGGTTGCAAACGCCCTAGAATAAATAGATTTTGATTCAAAGACTTTCCATCACAGATAGAGATTCTGAGAGATTTTTGGGCAGACTATGCTATGCACTGTAAAAAGATATTGCTGGCACAGATCGTGAGAAGATAGATTTCCTGAAATCTGTTTCTTCCTAATATTAACAACACTATTCTATTTTTGATCAAATTAAATAACATTAGTAGCCTTCCGTTCTATTCGATCTTTCTTAATGATGAGCATTCCATGATTTCCAACTGCTTTGCAAAATATCTTATAATTTCATTGCAGAATTTGCAAGATTTTGGAAGGATGACTGTTGGCCAAAAGTAGACAATCTTTTTCTAAGATCAAATGCTTATTGAAAATCTATTTCTATGTTTTTGAAAAGACAATTACATAAACAGAGAAAGAAAAGACATGCCTGGAAATGGAAATAAAGAAGATTTTAAGTTAATAGCTCCTTTATTTCTAAATATACAATATTCTGTTTTTCCTAAATCAAGTAGAAAATATTTTGTTTTCAAAAAATGCAACAATATTCAATATGCAACAATATCCAATCATGGTTAGCGTAATCTCTAGCACCAAACATGCCAACCTAGGTATACGATTTCTAACATAAAATATACATATTTTCAAAATATTTAATAAATTAAATTTGGTGTAGGGCTAAACATATAAACTTAGCATTTAGCAAGGGTTATAATATAAACTTCAACACTCCGGTTCGTAAACATTTTTCGCTCTTAAAAGCTGGTCGCGATAAACGTAAATTGAAAGAATCTCAGGGTTGTTTAAGTGAATTTCAACAAGAACCGATTTCAATAATGAACTGCATGACTTTAGTTCATTCACTATCATATAAACAAATGGAATTAGCCCTAGCATCCTTGAGGTCAACATCCAGCTGCATTTACCACGATCACATCCTTCAAAAGAAAAGAAAAGGGTCAGAAACAGGATATTGGTAAGTGTAAGGGGTGTTGACTGGTTTTCTATGGTATTTACATCCCAATATCCTCCCAAGAGTCATAAAATCCAAAGCAAATCCATTGTATTTGCTTTTTAAATAAAATCACTTCTCCACTTGCATGAAAAGTGAGCATTACATCGTTATCTAATTGCCAAAGTCTTTTCTGCATTTTTAAATAATTAATAGTGTAAAAGTATAAACCTACATTTTAGTTTTAGTATAATGGTGCTGAAGATCTTGAATGAGAGTCAGACTTCCTAAAAAAAGATTTCCAATGATAAACAATACTAAGACATCAGTATTGAAATTGTCACTACTTCCTTATTTTATATGCTTCATTTGGTTTTCTAAGTAACTTCTTGTTTGAATAAGAATACAACACTATGCTTGATTGTATTAATCAAAATATAAAAAAAAAATTATATATAAATTGTAATCAAAATAGGTTAAAGTGACATCTACTATTTCCATAAATATATTTAGCTACCCGTTAATAAGGATGACAATTCATTTCTTCATTTCATAAACAAATTGTATTGTAAATAAATATGACTAATATATTACAAACTCAAACCTGACCTATTTATTAATCGTCTTTGATTTTCAAACCCAAACCCGACCATTTATTAACTGTGCCAATCGCGCACTTTTATATAACCTATTTAATATTTTACAATAAATTTTTAAAACAATTTTTAAAAAATATTAATAAAATAAAACATATTACAAATAAATTAAATTTTAAAAATTTATTTTTTAAAAAATTATAAAAAATTATATTATCAATAAATTTTTAATTAAATCTTTTATAATATGTCTCTTAACTTATTTATAATCGAGTTAAACATGTTATTTTTTAATTTAATCAGTTAACTTGTTTATGACTTAAATTTTAGTCGTATTTGATCGTGTGTGCTTTGATTCAAACTCATTTATGCTAAACTCAAACTTATTAAATGTATGTCGTATTCAGGACGAGTTATCGTGTCGTATTACAAATTACCACCTTACCCATTAATTATCAATAAAAGATTAAAAATTAATATTGTATAAAGCATTATTTAAAATCATTAGTGGACTAAAATGTCTCCAACTCACAAAAACAAGAACCGAAATTGATCGAAGAAATTTTGAAGACAAGAATAACAATAAGTCTTAGAAAGAAGTATCTAAAAGCTCCCGTAAAGCATACATGAGATGAAAAAAAAAACTCTACAAATAAAAAAACAAAAACAAAACTCTACAAATAAATTTTTTATCGAATATAAACATAGGAGCAACAACATCAACAAATAAGGAATACGCTAAAAACAAGATACACTGATAAACTTAGAAGGATTCAACTTAAAAATGTTTGTAACGTTTAGTAACATAATAGTTGTTTGACATATGTAGACATTGATCCCTCTGTCCAAACTATCAAATTTATCATTCATGCATTTAAAATAATTCTCTTTAGAATCTTAATATAAAAGCTAACATAAAAATTTATAGACAAAAATTGGTAAAAATTAGCAGATATATAGAAAGCATTATAAATAGAAAGTTCTAATATTTATCATCTTCCCTTCAATAGAGACCAAATCCACGAAATCATTAGCAAATTATTTGATGTACATATCAATTAATCTTAATCTTTATTAGTTATTTGCGGACACAAGGCTCAAAAGTCTGTGTACTTAGAGAAGGAAAGTATCATAATCCATATAAAACCTTTAAATAAATCATTTGCAACCAAAGAAATATGAAAAACATAACTATGAAATAAGAGAATATCATCATTCATATAGCTTACTAATCCTACAACAATTTCCTTTTAGGGCATTTCATCTATTTGCTAATACATATAAATAAATAATTAATAAGCAAGGGCTAATATTAATGACCCATTTCCACATACACTTGATACGTATGATTTCATTCATCAATCCAAGTAGTTTTAAAGGCAATGTTCAGATCCATTATGTGACAGACAAGTTTGTTAGGATTGTATGTCGAGCAAAAGCCATCTTATGCAGATATAGTGCTAATGATTTGATGAAATCTAAATGGTTTTTTGAGTTAAACAAATAACCTACTACAAAATTTAAATAATTATTGTATTATATAATAATTAATTAAAATTAATTAATTATAAAAAATATAGTTAAACATGTTTATTTAAAAAAGAAAAAACAAAAATAAGTATAAAATAGTAAAAATAATATAAAAAATAAATAAAATAACAAAATATTTTTAAATAATTGAATTTTTAACTTAAAAGACTATAAATTTTAGTAATAAATTTTTAATGAAAAACCTTGTAACTAAAAATAAAATAAAATAAAAAACTGAAACAAAAATAAAAAACAAAAAATTTTAACATTAAAGAAAAAACGAGCGCCGTCTTGGCTCCGATGATGGCACTAGGTTGCTCTAACCTAGCGTCATTTAGGGCTCCCTAGTGCTATTTTGGCATGAATTACCAATAAGAAAATTAAAAATATCATAAAATAGGAGGATTTCAAAACTTTAGTCTCTAGTAGCCTAAATTAAAATTTCCTACATCTGCTGATTAAAATGTTTTTGAAAATATGTCTTGGATCAAATACAGATGGGCCTATTTCATTTCGTTTTTTTTTTTCTTTGACCCAATGTGAAACCGTTCTTCTAACTGATTTACATTTTCCATATTGATCGAGGAATGCTTTGTACTGTTTTGGTCCATTTAGTGAAATTTCTAATTCTTTCATCGAAGTTTAGTATGTTTTACGCTTAATCTATTTCTTGCTTAATTCTTGTTTCTTTCTATTTTATGATGTCTTTCTTGTATTTGCTCATTTGTTTTGGTTTCGCCATTATTGAAAAAGCCGGTTGAGAGGAGTGATGTACAAAAAACTTTTAAAGAAACTCTAAATGGAACACTATTTAGCTACCCATTTCTCTGCAAAATGTATTATCTAGTAAGATCATCAGTAGCTACTTGCATTTAGGATAATAATCCGAGTTGAAAGAACAGAAAGATAAAGAGTGATCGCCAACTTATTTTATTCCCACACACGTAAATGCAAGTTACAAAACCAGAAGCTCTTCCATATAGACCATAAGGAGCTGAGCTTCAAACATACATACATTGCACAGACACGCACAACTTAAAAACAGTACAATAAGATACTAGCAAGAGCATGATGTAAACCACCATTCTTGGTACGTAATTTCTTGATTAGTTAGTTAAGCTAATTTCTTTGGATTTTCCATTAGTGCCCGTAGCCCAAACAGCACCTCCATTTGATCTGTAGATCACTGCATTTCCATCATCTTGCATGATTAATTGATAGGTGCCTAGTCCTCTGCGGGAGTTACTGTTCCAAATGTTTGCGCCCGATGCTGTAAAAAGGGCAAGGTTACCATTATTTTGTAGGGTTACCTTACATCCACCCCCTCTACCATAAGTTTGAGATGCCCAGACCGGCCTACCAGCACTGTATAACACAAGGTTACAATCATTCTGCATTATGAACCTGTATCGACCATTGTCAAGGGATTGCGGTGCAAAGAGGGTTTGGCCACCGAAGAGCATGGTCCTTGCTGAAGCGTCATTGATGAACAATACGAGGGAAAGCAGGGAAAGCGCAAGGATGACTTCAAATGCTCGTGCCATGACTTAATAAGATAGTATTAAGACTTGCTAACTTGGGAGAAATTTGATGGGAGAAAGAGGAGCTGCTTGGATGGATTCTCATGAAGTTCTTCGTCCATATTTATAGGTGTTCCATGCATGCATCGCTGCTTGCCCACATATGCTTTCATTCTGAATTTTTAATCAGTCATTCTGTAGATCGTGACTGAACCGCTTGTATTCAAAGGATAAAGTATACTTTTAATCCAGCCGCCTGCATGATTAGGATAAGCACGCATAGCTGTGGTGGTTAATGGATACTAGCTTGTTGGCATGGTGTCCCACTTCATAAAGGTGTATCCCACGCGGCCTCGTTTTATAAATCAATTTATAAGTGACAGTCTCACCTTTAATTTCAGTCAGAAGAACATTTTGTTTTAACAAATCCAGAAAATACTTGGTAATATAAATAGGTTGATCTAGCGTAACTGTACGTCTTGCAAAGCGTTGAAAAATGAAATATTTAAAGAAATTTATTATTATTTTAGGTTAAATATTTAAGGTGGTCCTACAATAATTTTATAGAGCAGACCAAATTAATCGTTAATTATTGGTATATAGATATAGATGAAAAGTATGTAATTATTTAGTTAAAGTAATTAATATATAAATAAAAAATTAAGTGCAAAGTACCCAATAACTTAATATATGTCGAAACTCCTTCCTTAGGCTGAAGGGCGGCTCGACTGGCACATTAACTCAACGAACTCACTCATCAAGCCATGTTTGCTCAATCACTGTTCCCAATGATAACAACAAATGACATCACAGTAAGCCTAGCATCTATTTTGTACAGAGCAAAAGTAAACATAGCATTTCAATTAAGTCTATAAGTAAATACCATGGAAGTTTATTTTTGCATATTACATATTGTCTTATTCTAACAATACAATTGACCATTAGATATAGACATACAAGAGACCCACCTCTAAATAAAACCAAAAAGGTAAAGGAGTACAAAGTAGACTAGGCTATCACCATTCATTTTCTTTACTAGAGTAGTGAGCCTAATTTGTAACGTAGCTCAATGAGTAGTAAAACCAGTGTATTACCCATGAATACCATTTCAAAAGCAATGCATGTATGCATAAAAAGTAGTGCCAAAACGATATTTAATAACATGACATGTAGTAAAAAAAAGTTATAAACAATGTAGCAATTAAATAAAAATAGTTTGAATACATGCTAGTTGAACTGAATTTGGACCAGGGTTTAAAATTATTAAATCCATCCCTACAGTCATCGTTCAGGCAAGTCATGAGTTCGGCGTACCGGCCACTCAAGCGGGTCACGAGACAGGCGTATTCATCGAATATCCTAACCCTGTGCTCAGTCCTCAAGTGTCGTCAATTTAGTGGATCTGAGGCTAGGCGCACTGACCATATGTCCTAACCCCAATGCTTGGACCTCGAGTCTAAATCCAATCACATCATGTACCTTAACCTCGCGCTCGAGCCTAAAGCCTATGGTCACACTATCAGTGTACATTTATATATATAAATGCAGATAATGCAAGTTAAACTAACACCTAAATTAAACTACTCATCGTGAGTCCTGGGTACCAATGTCCCATCGATACTCAGCCCAGTCGTGCAATATATACTTAAATCTGCATTATTTAAACTCAGTGTTAGTTCCTTTGTGAAACATGACTCAATTCCAGTCTTACTGTCTGTAACCGATTTTAGTCAACCCAAATTTGATTCGGTCAAATTTGGTCAAATTCGATCAACAGGTCACACTTGGTCAAAATTGGTCAACTTAGTCAAATTGATCAACATTGGTCAATTTAGGTCAAATTAGGTCAATTTGGTCAATTTTCAATACTTAGCCAAATTTCAAGCTTTTTGTTCTATTTGCGCAGTAGACTTGGCAATTTTTCTGCGATTAATTCATGTGTCAGATTTGTACAAAAATTTTTAGATTTCATCTACACCTCCTAAATGTTCACCAGAATTTTTTATTGCAATTCTTGGACTCCATTTGGTAGGGTTTTCATGTAGAATATCAACAACTATAAATTCTCAATTTTCATGTGATAAACAGTCAATGGTCGCATAATTTGACCCACTTATCCAACTTATGTTGAGATGAAATTTGGTAAACATGTTTTTGACATAACTAATAATACCTTTACCAAATTGCAACTCAAAATACTGAGTTTTGGTCAATCTATTGATCCCCCAAAGTCTCTACTCTGTAACAAATTTTTCTAGTGCTCATGTTTTTTATGATTTTCAAGTGTCTAATTACCCCCATTAAACCACAAATCCAAGGTTCTTTCTTACACATATTGCATGTACTTAGATCATATTAACATACCTCTTCAAAACTCATGCGAATATGAGAAAATAAATGGCTAAAACCTACTCACACATTTCATTAAATACACAACATGCATCTTCCACAACTCAGAAATTTTTCTAAGTGTCAAAACACCTAACTAGCAAGGCATCTTTACAAGCATGGGAAATGATGAATAAAGATGTTTGTGGTAAGAAACTCATACCTCATCATAGACTCTAGTATCAAGATCACGCACCCAAAGTTTCAGCTCTACCGGACTCCTCTACATGCTTTGAAACTTGCCTCAAAATTGGCTCCAACACCACGTTTCGCTGTCATAGTTTGTAAGCAACCCACTTCGGCAGCTCTTAAAATACATTTAAGAGTTTAGCTTTGGTTTCCCAACAATTGAATATTGAAGTATACATAACAAGGATTAAAATGAGTGGTTTTATCTTAAAAAACAGACTTTAGATGGGTGGGTAAATTCCCCTCCGAAAATCTAATCAACACAGGTTCTCTGTTTCTGGTTCACAACTATGTTGAACAACCTTGTTTCGTTATCATTTCAATCTCAAACAGTAAGGGCTGGGACCAAACGTACGCAAGTCTTAAAGAATGTAATGAGAGTTTTCCAATGGCTGTACGATCCTACAAATCAAAGTTAGGACAAAGAAGTTATGAGATCTTAAAGTTAAGGTGTTGCAATTGATTTTCTGCAGAAAAATCAGTCTTTGTGTTGTTTTGGTGGGGATCTTTGCACGACCCAGAAGCTGCCACGTGGCCACCCATTTGAGCTTGGGGTGGCCTAACATGGTGCCATGCCAGCCGGAGTCCAGTTGGCAGCAGTGTCAAAGGCCCAAATTCACTCCCCAAAACCAAGGCATGCTACTATTTTTGCTGAAAATAGGCATGCACCCAGCTCGGCCCACACGGCCTGGGTCGTCCAAGCCCATGCGCCTGGGTTGTGCAAGTGCAATATTTATTTTTTTTTTGTTTTCTCTTTCTTTTCTGCCCTTTTTCTTTCCATTTCTTCCTTTTTTTAAAAATGTTTTGTCCATCATTTCTTTCAAAATTTTCAAATATACCTCATATTCAAATATTTATACATTTTGCCCCAAAAATCATATACTTTACCCAAAAATTGATAGTTTTATCTAAAAATTTTAATAATTATCTAAAAATTAATTATTATTTTCTAAAAATTCAAATAATTCTCCAAAAATTATATTTTCTCCCTAAAGTTATATTCCCTCAATAATAAATATATTTTCTTTCAAAAATTATATTTCTCATTTAATCTCAATTCCTTCAATTAAATGGATAAAATTAGAGAAAATTCAAGTATTTTCATTAAAAATTTAAAAAAATATATAGGAATATATGTATCGAACCCATTAACTTGGCGTCCAAAAATATGGGTCATTACAATATATGTATATATGTGTATTGATGATTTTGAAACTTTTGGCAAAATGAAAGTATTTTGTAACACCTCAGCTACCGATCTGTACGTCTCTCGGGAGCGAGCAGAGAGGCACGCCCATCCAATAGGAGAAGCCACGAAACGATCATCCGCCTAGGACTAGAGCGCTACTAATGAACCTTCTCTCTGTCTCTTTCTTTCTTTCAAAATTTCCTTTCTAGTTCAATTTTCAAGTAATGGTAAAAATTATTTTAAATAGGCATGAAATTTATCCTTCTTTATTTTTTGAAATAAAATTTCTAATTGAATGAAAAGGTTCAATGAAATTTCAAGTTAAGTGAGAAGCTTCAAGTGCACATTTAAACAATTTTGAAGATCTCTAAAATAAATCTAAAACATTTAACCACATATAAAATGCTTAGTCCAAAAGAAAGGGGCACATGCGTTGTTTTAAATTAAATATGGAAAAGATATGATATACAAAAATATTTAACAACCTCCCCAGTGGGGTTTAAACAAAATGATTAAGTCTTTCTTAGTATCGGTCAACTCGTACAGCGTCACATGTCACCTGAAAAAGAAAAGTGGAGTGAGCTCGAGAGCTCAGTGGATCATACAACACATTACTAACATTATTCAAACCAAAATACAAAATATACAAACACTTTCATAAAATTAGGAGATTTGAAACACTTATTGTTTTTTTTTGTCGCAATTAAAACCGAAAGGTTTGTGGCTTCGGTGCCCCTCCTCATGGTCTGAGACAACATTTGGAAGTAACGCCCAAGGGCTGGTTACCTTTCGGGTCCCTAATGAGAGCATGAGGTCCGAAGTGACACCCAGCCTCACAACCAATCTAGTTGAGGTCACAATAAGAAATTGATGATACAACAACATGAATTCAACAACATGCATCAACGACTATTAGAAGAAATTGATGATATATATAAAACCTTTCATTCTCAGGTCTAGTAACTGTCACGTGTGTGTTAGCTACACATTTTATAATTAGTGGCACAATGTGCACGTGTGTTTAGAGCTGCGAGTTTATTAATATAACTTCTTTTTTTTCTAATACAAATTGACAAACATTTAGCATAACAAGAAAAAAATGATTCAAAGGTTGACGCTCACCTTGGATTTGGGGAAACACCTTCAAAGGTTGATGCTCAAATTCAAAGTAGTGAGAACGTAAAGGTCTTAAAAAATATAATTCAAGATCAAGCATAAATAATGTATACTCTTGAAGAAAAGTGAAGAAGATGGATACACTGGAGGAGAGAGTTGAAGCGTTGATTGTTACACTCTTAATGCAATCTCAACAGATGATAACTAGGCTTAAAATCTTGTTTGGTTTATTATTTTACAATTTTAATTAGTAAATAAATAAATAATATATATATAGTGAAATATTTTATGATACGGTTTAACAGTTTCAATGTCAAAATGGAAAGGATATGAATATGATAAATTCAAAAGCTCAAATACCACAAGTAAACTATATTTTGAACTCAACCTTAATTATAAACTTTATTTTTAAAATGCTTGTGTTATTTTTAATTTGTTCATGTATTATGTAGTCACAACAAGGTAGCAAGCCTACACATGAGAAAATGCCTTCTAAAAATGTTAGATGTGAATTATTGAATTAGCATCCAAAAAATGAAAAAGATGAAGAAGTTGTAGCAATAGGAAAGATTTCCTCTACAGATCCTAGAGGTAAATTTCATTGCTTCCTACTAGGCTTTGATTGTTGAAGATTTTGTGTTATAAAGATAGTGAATGAAGATATTAATTTATATAGGCCTACATCTGAAATTCAATACTTGCGTAATACTGTTAGAATTACAATTGTTTAGTCAAAGAAGTATATAAAACTACTATAAACGGGCACACTTCTATAATTTTAATTATTATGTAAGAGTTAATTAAATATTTGATATATTTCCTCTATGTTAAATGACAGGTTTGATAAAGATTTATTTGTCACACCAATGTTCTATCTAATTTTTAACTTTTTCTAGAGGTTGTTATTCATTATTTTTGTATTGTTTATATTACTTTACTTTTATATCAATATCTTAATATATTTTTATGTAATTTTTGGACAAATAATCAAGATGAGATGTGATTGTTGCAACCCACTTCGTGAAAGTGACGTCACGACCGGCAAATAATACCATATACGTTACACCTACGTATATAATACTATATCAGCCTCTTACATTCAATACTACTCCCTATTTATCCAAAAAAATTTCGACAGAGTCTCCCTTAAAAGTTTGACATATCCCAAATGAAGTTTTCACCTGATAAACAACATTGTGATCCACCAATATCCACAGTATATTTCATATATCATTCACAAATCAAAAGTATTTTCCACTCTCATCTTAGTGAAAGTAAACTGATATCTCTCGGGTGATAGTACATATACAGTGATAAGTATAATTATACAAAAGTAAAACTAAAGAAAAACAGATAAGCCCACGCACGTAGTAAAACTGGAAGAGCTGTCTACTCTTCTTGCGCTGGCCTT
>JAJIYU010012718.1:0-14365 GCA_030144865.1 Tinospora cordifolia
GTATTGTAATTGCTTTATTTTCTATTCTTCCCATGCCATTCCAATCGTGCCCCTTACTTAGGAAACAAAATTACACCTTTTTGCCATTGACAAATCTCGCCATTTTCTTCAAGCACACAGGTGTTGTTTTGGGTTGAACCGAGTTGGGCTTGACCATTAACTGCATGTGATCAATTACTCCATATTTATTCTTCCTTCTTATATATATTTGCTCCCAATTATTATAAACCTACACAAACAAATACTAATCCTTCCTCGAGCATTAAATCACTAATATAAATGATAAAAATTATATTAAAATTCTTAAAATATATAAATAGCATACAATATGAATATAAATAATTATGTACCTAATTATAAGTAATTATGTCATAGTTTCTACCTAAACTCATGCAAAACATATGTAAAATATATATTATAATGTTAGTATGTAATGCAAATAACAATTACCATGGTCAGTTGTCCAGCGACCACAGTAATCAGAATATGATCAGAATGAGAGAAATGCTTACCGCGGTCCACAAAACACCAGAAATCCTTATTTTACTAAGGAACGATGCCAACCACGGTAACACGATTAATTGCCCGATTTCTTATATTTTTAGGGTTTTTTTGTGCAGGCCTATAAATTGAAAGGGGAATTAGAGTCTAAGGAGACCTAATTTGGAAATTCCTGACTGTGATGGCTCAAAAGGAGGAAAATAAGAAAACTAAGAGGGGATTGAAGATTTGGAAGTCAAGCTTTGAGTATGTTCATTTTTATTCATTCTTTTTTATGTTTGCATTTAAGTCAATGTTAGGCCAGTTAGTTTCAATGTCTAGGATGTAAATCTCCAATGCTGAACTTGAGATTTCTTATTCAAGTAATTGATTTCAATGCATTATTTTATATTGTGTGTGCTTAATGTTTAATGTTTACTGGCCATGAACATTATGAGTTCAAACTATTAAACTAATTCGGAAGAGAGGTTTAATGGTTGGATTATCATAATATAGACCTAGATTAGTTGATTGACCGAAAGGTTGTTAACTGTTTAGGGGGTTGCACACGATTACCACTCACATAGCATTAGGTTGTTGACTATGCGCCTCGGAAGAGGGTATTAAGAGACAAGATTAATAGAAATTGAGGTACCTCGGGAGAGGGCTTTAATGGTGAGTGTTATAATTCATAATGCAGGAACTTAATGATCTGAAATAGAAATCACAGGGCAACAAAAAAATTTACTATCCTAGACAGGTTTTCCAAATAGTTTTCGAAATAGATTTTTATTACTTTTGATAGTTTAGGTTCTTAATTGGATTTTAACAATTCAAAACCTAACCAGAGCCTTGATAAAATAAATGCTAACATTAAATTGAGATTTGAGATAATTAACTTAAATTTCATTCCCTAAAGACAGTATCTAGTCTCACCGATTATTACTATTGCGATCTTGTATACTTGCGGGGTTGCCAACAGAGCACATGGATGGGTCTTTTTGTGAGATCTTGACATGATTGTGACCTGGAATTAATTTTTCCAAGTTTTTGGTCCATGTTTTATTAAGGTCAATTTGAACTATTTTGATCGTGTTTGGTTTTGGTTGGTCGCAGTTGATTAGGATCAATTTACCTCTAATTAAGGGTTTAAAATTTTGGGGAACTTCACTTGAAAAGCAAATTGTAATGATGATAGTTTGCAGAACAACAGTTGCAGTCAATTACATACTTATATCTTCAATGACTTCAAAAAGTTGTCTTTAAGCATATCATAATAAATTTTGCATAATCATGTGAAAGTTGATAATGCATTATTTCCATTTCTGTAGCTCCACTCTTAAACCAATGCCCTCAAATACTCAAGTCATGCACAAATTGGTAGCTCTTTGCCAACTTTATTTGTTGCATTTTAGAATTATGCAATATTTGAAATTATCATTGAGTACCTGTTCTCTGTGGAATGTTAATGAGGCCACTTTTCATATCTAATATTCATCAAATATCCTCATATGTGCTTTTCTAAATTATCTAGCTCTTTCATCTTTTGATTGAAATAATATATTGTGTACGTTTTTGTTACTCCAAGGAAATATTCTTTAATTCTATTTGGATGCTTCTTAAATTTACTTTTCAAATTGTTTAGTAAATGAAAGATGCATACACAATATCTAACACCTAGTCCACTACCTTATGTATCTTTGAATCTCATAAAAAATCATCTCCATCGAGCATTATTTTCAGAATCTACAGCTGAAAATGCTAAGAAAAAAATCTTACTTGATGCATTTAATGTAAATTTAGGAATTAGTGTGCCTCCATCCTTTAATTTTAGAAACATTCCATCCACAACCACAATTGTTATACAATGTTTCCAAACCTCGGTAGATGCATATCATCGTTAACCTTCATTGCAATCATTGATCCTATATTTGTTTTTCTAAGCATATAGAGGTAGCTTCTTAACTTAGAGTACGAATTTTATGGCTTCCCTTTCAATTTTTTGATAGTTTTTTTCCTTTGATCTACATGTTTTGACATAATTTGCTTTCATCTTAGAATTATTGTTCATGTCCCGTTGAATATCTTGTGGTTTATATGCATCTCTATGCACGATCGAATCACTTTGAATTAAAAGTGGTTATTGATTGAGAAAAAACCCTAATGTTGTTTTTAAAGTCTCTTTGTCCTTAAATAGTTGCCCTTAGATAAAATTTGAATGTTTACTGTGTCATATTACTTCTCCACTTAGTGTACCACTCTCTATTCTCTCATTCATAAAATGTAATGTCAAGATATTCACTGTATCCATACTCAAATACGTTGCATATTGCAAAGTGTCATTTAAATTATCAGTGACATATACTAATGGTATACAATCTGACAACCCAACAACTTCATTATGAAGTCTTAAATCTGTGTTACCATTTGAAACAGGTAGAGTGATAGTTTGTGTAGTTGTTTAACTCCTATTTAATATTATTATACACAAATGATATTTTCCAAAATTTAAATCATTTTTTTTTTCAATTTGGAATGTAGAGCAACCTCATGTCATTACCAATAACCAAGTAGGATTCCCTCCCTACACTTGGTTTTGATATCAGAGTTATCATATGTAAATTTATATTCAACTTATCAAATATATATCACATTCAAAACCATAAAACTTGTAGATTTTGGCAATAACACTTCATCTATCTTGAAATTCTTATATTTGGTTTCATCCACCCATATTCCATTGTGGTAAATTAAAATAGGTATATTATCCATTAATACCTACAAAAATAGGTATATTATATCTAATTTGATTGATCATGAAATTTGAAGTTACAATACTAATATACCAATTGTATACTAATATTATACAATTTGTTTACAACTGTTCAATTCGATTCAACCAAAGTGTTAATGATAGTATGAACATCAACAGCCAAATTTTTATTTTGCATATTATCATACATTATCAAACATTCACCTTAATTTTGACCTATTTAAAACATTTTATCTAACAAATACAATGTACAGTATACAATTAACTATTAATCAATGGTATTCACCTATGATTATACACAATTACTACAACAATGAATACTATAATATCTAAAATCTTTTAGTTGGCATTAGACAATAGATTCAACAATCATTATATGTAACTACAACTTCATAACACATTTTATTTAATAATTTTCTTGCATAATTTGCTATAAATTTGATATTTACGATATCTAGATGTTTTGCAGTTTGGAGCTACACCCTCTCATCTGAATTAAAAAATCAAAAATCTTAATATAAATAATTTATCAATATAAATATCTCAAGGTGCAATAACAATTGATTTTTCTAGATCTCTACAATTTTTTTATTCCACAATTTTTTTAAATCTCAACAATATCTCAATGGGTCTTCTGTACAAAAAAAAAGATTCTTCTTTCAATGTAGGAAATGAAATTGGATGAATTGAGATGGATAAGCAGACCAAGGGGATAGGTTGCAACGGACGGATATTCATGCTTCTCGATTCTTGGTCCTGGAACAGCAGCCGGAGAGGGCTCATAGGCCCCCTCTCCCCACGCCTATTTGTTCTCCGAGTCCCAAAGTTATATCTCTTTTTCAAACTTTTTCTTGTTTTAAAATATGTATTTTGTTTCCAATTTAAATATTTTTTTCTTTTTATGATTTGATTGCTTCCTAACAAAATTGGATATAATTCTCCTTTGTAGAAGATTTGATATACGGATGATGATACTTTTGATATTAAGATTTTATCACACATAAAAATGATATACAGAATATTTTTATAATTTTTTATAATTTTTTAATATAAAAATGTGTTTTTCTCTAAAACGAAGTGACCAAAACAGGACATGAAAGGCCCAGCCAGTGTTCTTCTGCCGTCAATTATTTAACAAACCTTCACCGGTTCCTCCCTCATCCACCGCTCAAGCTCTGCCTGTAACTGCCACCTTCATGGATTTTCTTCAGCGATTTCATCTTCCTTAACAATAATCGCTTTTAAAAGAAAGTGAATATCTGATTAAACAGGCTCCTCTCTCTCTGATTTTTGTCGCGATTTTGAAAATAAATTGGAATTTCGAAATTTGGTGGAGATGACTGCTGCATTGGGATCAAAGTGGCTGCTAAGTCCTTCGCCCAATGCTGAATCTAAGAACAAGCAGTGGTTTTCGCCTAAAAAATTAGGTATTTTTCTGGATTCGGGCGGTGATGGTAGAGGCGCGCTTCATTTTGAACGCAAAGGCCAAGCTTTCGGTGTTTGTACGTGCAAAAGCGTGAATATGAAGCCGGTTTCCTCGGTTAAGGCAATGGAGAAGTGGAGAACTGTTTGTTTGGATGAGAGGATGGAGGAGGAGAAGAGTGGTGGAAGTTTGAAGGAATTTGAATCCTTAAAGTCCAAGAACGGGTCTTCGGGCGTTTCTGGTACTGTTCTTGATGTATCATTTGATTCTCTTTTTTATAGGAACTTTTCAGTTTTTGTAGCAAATCTTCTGGTGGAAAAGGGGAATAGTTGAAGAATATGATGTGTTTGTATTTTTTTTTTTTTTACATTTTTTGGTTTTTTCGTGGAAGGATTCGGAATTTGGATAGGTGAAAAGGATTGGAATCTTCTCTCTTTTGGGATTTCTTCTTTCCTAATTAATTGAGTTCCTGAATCTTGATTAGAGAGTCAATTGAGAAGAAGAACATATTAATTGGATTAAGAACTAGGATTTTTAAATTTTCATGTGGTTATAGTTGGTCGATTCTATTATTGGCCCATTTCTATGCGTTTTCTGGAAATCTTTTACCTCTGGTACCATAGGATTGGATGGGATAGGATTAAAACAATCCCAACTAAACTTGTAGTATTGTTTTATCTGATACCATTCAATCTTATTTTTATTCTATCCTATCCTTTTCTCTAACATAATTTCATCATGTCCTATCCTATACGAATAATTCTATCCTAACCTGCACAGCAAACACAACTAAGGTATTCATCATGATCAAAGTTGATTCCATATGCATGAAGCAACCTTCATTATTGAGGTTTCTCATCTTTGATGCTTGTTTGCAATCTCTTGGCTTGCTGTGAGAGCTTTTCCAAATTTGAAAAGTTTCATAACACCTCCTTCCCACCAAACTGTGGCAAGAAGTAGTAGTTTTTTACTTTTAGAAAAAAAAAAAAAAAAAAAAAGATGAGACTAAATTTTTTCCCCAAAGCTGCACGTTTTTTAGTCTTTCAAAAAAGGTGTTATTGGAAAAGTTCTTCCAAGAAAACTTTGATTTTTAATCCCCAATTGGTTAGTGTTGAATTTTAGAGAGTGTCTAAGCTGATAGCCTTGATTGCATTAGTAGTAAATGAGACCAGCTTCTTGTGGTGCATTTGTGCCATTTCATTAATAGATAAATTCTGAGGTACGCCAAATGAAACTCACATTGAAACACAGACATTTGATGTTCTTTGGACCAAAACAGATTCATGTGTATTTGATGGATTTATGTTGCTTTGACCCAAAGGACACTGGATATTGAGTTTCTATGTGAGTTTCATCTCGTGTACCCTCAGCTTTTTTCTCATTCGTGTCATTATTAGTGATCATTTCTCAGATCAGGACACAATCTGCAGCACTAAAACTTGGATTCTATACAAGAATACAGTCCATGGAATCGACAAAAGTAAGATTGCCTTCATATGCCTTGATTATATCAAAACTCTTAAAGGTGGAAGATCGACAATTGTTGTTTTAAAATATATTCTGCATAATCATTTTCCTGAGAATATCTCTTCATATTAATGTAGTGATATGGTAATTTTAAGCATTTTAAGATCCTAGTTTCTGCTTTCCCGAGACCAACAGTGTTTTAATATTGCATGTGAAAAGGGAATAATCGCCTTATGATATCTAATGTGGGACAGTCGACAAATATTGTATGGCACGAATGCTTAGTTGGAAAGCATGACAGGCAAAAGTTACTACAGCAAAAGGGATGTGTTATATGGATCACTGGTCTCAGCGGTTCAGGTTTGTGAATTTTGTTTCTTTTATGTTCCCTGTTTTAATGCGTTACTGGTTTAAGCTGGATTTATGTTATTACTATTTCAAGTGAAGCAGTTCAGCATTTGCAAGAACTTGCTTGTTAACTTCCCCAGGTTTGAAGTTGGAGCATATTTCGTAATGCTGCATTTGCAACATTTTATTATTCAAAAATCACTTGTTGGCTTTTATTAGATGAAAAAAAAATATTTTAATTGTCTTCTATAAAGCTATCTCACCTGAGAAAACTGTTGTGTGTACAACTGATGTAATTCCAACTGGAGAGAAGATATTTTACAAGAACAGGTAAGATGGTGGAGCTATCTGCTGCTCAGAGGATTGACATGTGTTTGATCTGGTTGTAAGAGAGTGGTACACTTTTTAAGAACCTGGAAAATGATTCATCATCTTTAGAGCCTTTTCTAGATTGTTGCAAGATAAACTTCATTTCGAATCATTGTAAATAACTTGGCTTCCATCAGGTTAGAGGCATATTGCAATACAAAACAAGACCTTCAAGATATTGCGAATTGAGTGTTCATGTTTCTGTAGCATTCTGTCCTGTTAATATGCCAATCATATGCGTTGAACTGCCAAATCCAAATTTATTGACTAGAAACGTCCCCTTAAGAGACCTTAGTATTTAAGATTTGCTTCCTCATCTCTCCATGTTAAACTATCAAATTCTAGACTTCATTGGAGTTGTACAAATGTTGGGATGTGCCAATTGGCCACAATATTCTTAGAATTCTACCTTTTTAAAGAAAGGAAAAAGAAATTCCTCAATCTATTTTACTGGGGTAAGTTTTTTTCTTTGCTAGTAGCTAGATTGGCAATGTTACTGTTTCTAATGAATTCTCATCCATTTGCTTTCATGGAA
Organism: Tinospora cordifolia; assembly: GCA_030144865.1. Lineage (NCBI taxonomy): Eukaryota > Viridiplantae > Streptophyta > Magnoliopsida > Ranunculales > Menispermaceae > Tinospora > Tinospora cordifolia. The sequence continues at coordinate 7,396 of JAJIYU010012718.1, forward strand.
TTTCAGGGAAAAGCACGGTAGCATGTGCTTTGAGTCACGCTTTGTACAATAGAGGAAAGCTGGCTTATGTTCTTGATGGGGACAACATTAGGCATGGCTTAAATCGTGATCTTAGTTTCAGGCCAGAAGATCGTGCTGAAAATATACGAAGAATTGGTAAGAGGTGCTGCTGTAAATATTGCAATACCTCCTCTTTTCTAGGCTTTTCTTCATAAACTGCTAGTTATGAATTGCTGGCTCTTGTACAATCTTTCTACTAGGCTCAAAGTTTTAGTGATTCATTGTACCATTTGCATTTGTTATGAGTGTTAGAAGCGGATTTTTCTTCAAGTTTCTTTGTTCGCATGTGTTTAAAACTTTCCTGTTTTCTGATTCTAGGGGAAGTGGCAAAGCTCTTTGCAGATGCTGGTGTTATTTGCATAGCTAGTTTAATATCTCCATATAGAAGAGACCGTGATGCCTGCCGTGCTTTGCTTCCAGACAAAACTTTTATTGAGGTTGATGCTGCTCTTTGTTTAACCATCTTATAAACTGCAAACCAATGATTTTCTTTTATAATCATTTAGTTGATTCTTTGCAGGTTTTTATGGATGTGCCACTGCATGTGTGTGAGGCCAGGGACCCAAAGGGCCTGTACAAGCTTGCACGTGCAGGAAAGATTGAAGGTAATTGAGTAATCTCTACTGCATAAAGGATCTGATTTAAGTTTTGATTGTTTCCCGGTCATTTTTCTGATATTTCGATTTATTCTTAGAAGACCATCTCAATGAAGTGTTCCTGAACTCTAATGCTGCTGATAGTGCAGTTTATTACTTATCAAAAGATTGCTTATGTTGGCTTGCTGCTCACTCATTAATGGCATTCTCAAAATCAGCTCTGCCATTTCAACTCTGCATCGAACGTACTCAAGGAATGAAAATTCGACTTCACCCCAAACTTCGACCTTTAAAAATTAAAATTAATTCGAAGAGTTCAAGAAATTCGAAAGAATTTTTGTAAAAATTTACCAAGTTAGACAAATTCAAAAAATACTATGTAAGTGCTAAAATATAGACAATTTTTATTAAAAATATAAAAAACAAACATAATAAATATATATTACGTATAAAAGTATACATGTAATGGTTTTGACATGTATTTTAACAATAGCAATGTTTTATGCACATCACATGTGTTAACTTAAAACTGATAGAGAAAAGAAAGAAACAAAAAAAATTTATTGTCAAATCTTGGTTTTTCTTTCTCTTTCTTTTCTCGACATCTCTTTTCTTAGGCTTTTAGCTTATTTTTCTCTTATTACTCTTCTCTCTATCGTCTCTTCTTCCAAGTTATAGTTTGTTCTTCCTTCTCTTTGTGCACCACATAAATTCTTTCATTAAAAATGTTATTTTTCACAGTTTTTATACAATTTTTTTCTACAAAAATCTTCAAAACTTCAATTTTAAGTGAACTTCGCTGATTTTTCGAAGATTTCGACAAAATTTTGTAATTTTGTAATTACAGGCGAACTTCGATTCGATTGTCCAAATTACCTAATTTATTCAGCTAATTTCGACGAACTTCGTCTAATTTTCATACCATGAACGTACTTTTTGTTTAATTTCATTTATGTGTAGCTCGTAAATATACCATTACACCTTACATGTAGTTTCTAAAGTGGAGTATTAGGCAATAGTTTAATGACCTCAAATCCAACTGAACCTTTTCCCACTTACATATAATTGGCTACCAGAACTCACTTCTTCCCCTTCTCTCTATCAAGGGCTAACTCAACATTTAGATTACAAGTAGTTATATCTTTCTTAATTATCTCGTTTTATTTTCTTTAGGCCTTCCTATACGTCTCCCAACTCTCATAGATTGTTAATAGGTCAGTCTTCTTAACTAATGCATCCCAAGGTATTTGTTGCATGTGGCCAAATGACCTTAATCAATTTTCTCTTATCACCAAATGGAGCTACTCCTACAATTTTATTTTATTTTTTAACATTTTACCACTTGTTTGTTGCCCAAAATACTATTATGTACAGCATCACTGAAGAGAAATCCTCTAATTACTCGTCACGATTTTATATTAATTTGCAATATCTTCTCATGTTTTGATGCATTCAAATGTTTATATGAAACCTAGTTGTGTGATATTTTCTTACGTCGGTATTGTGTGGCAGGTTTTACAGGGATTGATGATCCTTATGAGCCACCACTAAATTGTGAGGTATATATCATTAGTTTACAACTTATCCATGTAAAAGTTACTTGTTTGAACATAATTGGACTTGAAAATGTCTATTTCCAGGCCTGAATGTTGTGGTTGTGTGACCATGTGTAGTAAAACAACTCATTGTAAATTACCCATCTGAAAGATCAAAACGCCTGCGAAGAAATTTCCTATGGTTCCACTCACCTAATTTGAACAACATGAAACATTTCAAGAACTATTGCTCACAATATTTAATTGTCACCACCAAGGATGGCACTACCAAGTATGGCACTTATATGACGTCCATGGGTGCTTCATAAATTGTTTGAATCTAAACTCCAACCTGTAAACATTTTCAGATATCAATAACAGCAAGAGATGGGAATTGTTCTTCTCCAGTTGACATGGCTGAGCAGGTGATTTCTTTCTTGGAAGAGAATGGTTTTCTTCAAGCTTAAGTCAAATCTTGGATGCTTGGAATGAAGCTTCTATTGTTGCTGCCTTTGGGTGGCCCTTTTCTAAGTAACGTGAAAGGGGTTTAGCTAGGAAACTGCTTGTTTCCTGCATGCCAATGTATCAATAATGGCTTTCACTTGCTCTGAGTTATACGTATCTTCATTTATCGTTTTCATTGGCTTTTTGTTTTTGTATTGGTGTATTCTATTGTGATTGTATACTAGCGTATCAAAATTGTAATAAAGATGTAACTACCACCCCTGCCTTTGGCATGAATGGGCGTGTTAGGGGAATAGCGTATGGTTCTTCTGACTCTTGTATCATTTATTAAGCTCTTAATTAATCTTTTTACTAAGTTTTTTAACATTTTCAGGTATTTACTACCTTCATTGCATTAATGAATTACACTCACTCTAAAAGCCATGAAACTTGCACCCAATATTATGCACTCCAACATCTTCATTCAGTACCAAACACCTATAAGAAATGATGGAAGAATTGCTTTCCAATGGCACCAAAATCCTAAACTGGGCTTCCACAACGCACAAGCAACTGCCAAGTAGAGGAAGCTAATAACTCAATATAATACTTACGAAGTCTCATACCAAAATGCCACAACCTGGTAAAGAGCTTTAGATAATTCTGTTTAGAGATTCTACAATAAATGTATTATTGCTTACAAGATAAACATTAAAAAGAAAGAGCTGTACCAGGAACAGTACGTACAGTTTGTATTAGTTCAGAACAAGAGTTCTAACTTAATTTCATTAAACTGTGGAACACCACAAAAAGGAATTTGACAGAACAATAATCCTCAACAGTGGCATCCCATGGTCCATTTTAGAAAGGGACGAAAAAGTTCAAGAAAAACATCAGCGGCTCACAGTATATACAGTCACCAAAAGTAGAGATTTTGAAAGTGATTGTGAAGATAGAAGGGGCTAGAGGCAGCGATGATAATGTACAGTGTAAAAAAGAGTCCATAACTAAAGGAGCTCAATTCCTGACATCCCCAAAGCAGATCATCAGTCGCTCCAGTTATCCTGATCCAAATTAGGCATCTGCAGTTTTCCATTCTTTTCATCCTGCAAACAATGAAACGAAAAACAGTGGCAAATGGTAAGCAATTTGTTATTCGTTAAGAGAGATTGTTATTGAAGTTTCACTTCTGTGAGTTAGAGTGGGTGTACTTCAGCAAGCACCGCTTTAGGAGACCAAACAAGAATTTGTCTATCATTGCTGCCTGTATACAATTCCTGCAAGCAGTGTGAAGCAGCAACAGGTTAAAAGGCTCGGCTCTTTTATGGATATGAACAAATTTTCTAGTTAAAAGTTGAAATGTTTAGGTCCTTTTGCAATTACAAAACCTAACAAAACCTAACAGTAGAGCCAGTGTACAATACATGCAAAAATTTCAATGACATTAAAATTCTTAATGATAACATGGAGTTTTCATGGCTTGTAAATTTATACTCGGATTGGCAAAGTTAGTAGTAAAGTACGACGGGTGAAATCACCAGCATCAAACAGGATACATGTGCGCCAGATTAATCATACAAGTTATGTTTGAGTTGTGTTGCCCATTGCACATAAACAAGAAATTACTAAGGTGAATAAGATGCTCCAATGGGCCTGAGTAAAAACCTTTTTTCATAACTATCAAGATCAGTAAGATCAAGGATCAACTTCACTCAATTTAGCATTTCCACAAGTAAGATTAGACTAAATACATAAACATTAAAGTTTTTAAGTAAAAAAAAAAAAAAAAAAAAAAGAAAAGAAAAGAAAGAAAAGCAACAAAGATCAAAGCTTAACACATTGAGCATCAATTATTCACAAAGAAGGAGAAATTGGGGGGAATATTGACTATGAAAGTAAAGCCAGATGGGACTTAAGTGAAGGAAGAACTTTCAGTGTTTTATTGAATGATGCATCCCATTGAAGCTGTAAAAGAATTTCATAAAACTGCTATTAGGGCAGCCATGCTACATGAAATAGAAAGTTCAACAATAAAGGAAACAACATGGGCAAGTGTGATGGAAACAAAAATGTTCAGATGGATATCTGATAAAAGAGTAAAGGATAAAATTCAGAATAAATTTTTTTAAGAAATGGTAAGGAAACATGGCCGATTGGAGAAAAATGAAAGAGATGATTTAGAGACATACAACACAACAAAGACCTTTAGATGTTTTAAGTTAAGGAAAAAGTCATCTTTTTACGATCAATAATTAAAATAGACTGAGAAAGACCTAAAATGGCATGGGCCGAGATACTTAAGAAAGATACAATAACTTGTAATCTTAATGTCGATTAGCCCTTGTTAGAATAGAGTAAACAGATTCACATAGTCGAGCACGTGTAGATGGGAATAGGCTTGGGTGAGTTGAGTTCATTAGAGGAATTAAACTGAAAGTGAGCATCAAGGGAATTCCCTATGTTTAATTCCAAATAAATATGAACACTAACAATCATCTAATGTAATGATCCAGAATTTGGATTCCAATGTTAACATGAATGGAGTGTTCGACAAGTATAAAATTTTCAATTAGTCTCGTAAATAAAAATCAATGCTATATACAGATATTCAAGACCAAAGTGCTTATAAATATGTTACAAATTTTTAACCTCATAGCATTAATATCACCATAAAACACGCAAACAATTATTTGAGGTTGGTTACACAAATCTTGGTTACCATCTCTTGTTCCATTTGATTTAAGATAATAGAAATTCTATGTTTAATTGGGAGATCTAGAAAGTCCACATAGATATTATGTAAAAGTAAAAAGTTTAGCATTGCCAGAGTATATTCTTGGTAATTACTCAATAAAAAATCCAATTTGTAAGGCCAAACCTCCAAAAACTTGCATGGACAAATTTTGCCATTCCAAGTTGGCTGTTTCCAGAATGATAATAGTATAATACCAAAAACAAACTTTTGTGCTGGTCTTTTAAATCACTTTTTAAATATGGAAAGCCATTTTATTCTAAAAGAAGAGGAATAATTAAAAAAAATGATTTTTAGGCATGCGAATATTCTGCGACATGTATAAAATTCAATTGAGAGTTTTGAGAAATGAACGTGGACTATCTTTCCTTGTTGAACATTATATTGTAAGATTTGCAATCTTAGACTACCCACTATTTAATTTCCAACAGCTTTACAAGCAAAAACATGAGGATTCCTCCTAGCTATACAATAAGGCTTATATGGTTAAATATTACACGATTGAGACCCAAATCTTGCATTTGTCCATTTGTTATCAGATTTGAGTCGGTCCAATTATCCTCTTGCAAATGGTTTTTCAGTATGTATGCGTGTGCTTCTTTTCACCTAAATACCTTTTCAAAATAGTTATTAAATCAGTACAACTTCCACATGAATCATGCAATTCAAGGTGAACCAAAAGATTTATGTCAAGTCCGACCAATTACGATTCAATTATGCAAATTAATTACAAAATCTCAAAAATTCTACAATTTTAAATCATTAAATGATACTTAAATCACAGCATTTATAACAAAATCATTTTAACTTCTTTATAACCCAATGAGATACACTTGAGCTGCCTTCTTCTTTTTCTTTTTCTTTTTCTTCTCATTTTTTCTTTTTCTTTTTTATTTTTCTTTTCTTTTCTTTTCTTTTCTTTTCTTTTCTTTTACTTTTTTTTTTTTTTTTTGAGAAGATATAAGGTTAATAGTTAGTCACATAACTAGATTTGTACGTCTATCACCAAGCACCCTCAAGGCAGGGTAGCCATTTTATCAAGCAAGTGGAAAGAATTAAACTTGGTACCTTCGGGTTTCAAAGCACCTCTTTACCAACTGCACCAATCCTATATTGGTGCTTTTTAAAAGCTTGAATCTATCCCCATTGCATATTAATACGAAAGGCTTTCGTCCTTGCTTCTTCTCACTTCAATAATACTTACTTTTTTTCATCAAAACAAAGTTCATTTGTTGCAAAGCTTGGCAACAGGTACAAGCTTTTAGATCCTTGATTCTTTTTTCCTTAATTCATTTCTCCTAATTACTAAGGGTCTTTTTTGGGGTTGAGTTATTTGATGGTACTTTTCATATTATATCCATGTGTAAGAAGTCAGAATTGATCAAAAAGATACCCAAAACTTGAAGTATGGCCCAATAGTGCACCCATATAATAAAAGCTATTTATGTTGTCCTTTTTTCGGAATCAAACCATCTAGCAAAGTTAAGCAAAAGTGTCGAGATTTGTATCAATCAGCCAACAAATTTAGTTCATTCTTAAAAAGCCCTAAAGTAAATGCTAAGCTAGAAATCTTGAAAAAAAAA
>JAJIYU010012719.1:0-14359 GCA_030144865.1 Tinospora cordifolia
TCTGGATGCAGATGGTCTAACCTATTTTGAGGATCTGATGGAAAAGTCATCATTGTCCCTGAGTTTGATCATTTTAGACAAGGACTATGAAAATGCCATTCATAATAAGTGTGAACTTGATGAAAGAGTTTTCATTAATGATGAGGATAGCATACTTGGTACTGGAAGTCTGTCTGGAGGTTCCACAAGTATTTCTTCTGCCAAGGTATGCTTTGATGCATCTAGGTGAATTGATTTCCTAAATATCAGTAAAGTGATTAATTGTCTGGAATCATACAATATCTTCTTTTGTTATTCTCTCCGTAGAGAAAGTTTGATGCAATATCTTCCCCAGTGAAAACTATTACAAGTCCATTCTCTCAACCACAGTCTCCTGCATCACCTGCAAATGGTTCTATTGCTGGTGTTAACTTGAAGATGGCACCTACTCCTGTAAGCACAGCAATGACAACTGCAAAGTGGCTCCGAGCTATCATTTCACCACTTCCTTCAAAACCCTCATCAGAGCTGGAGCGTTTTCTCTCTCTGTGTGACAAGGATATAGCTATTGATGTGACATCAAGAGCCCGGATAATACTGGAAGCCATCTTTCCAAGAGGTACCCTTGGAGAGCGGTGTATTGCTGGGAGCCTGCAGAGTGCAAACCTCATGGATAGCATATGGGCAGAACAAAGAAGAATGGAATCTTTAAAGCTATATTATAGAGTTTTGGAAGCAATGTGTAAAGCAGAGGCCCAAATATTGCATGCTAGTAACTTGACCTCTTTATTAACCAATGAAAGGTTCCACAGATGCATGCTTGCATGTTCAGCAGAGCTAGTTTTAGCTACACATAAGACTGTTACCATGTTATTTCCTGTGGTCCTGGAGCGAACTGGCATTACAGCATTTGATTTGAGTAAGGTGATTGAAAGTTTCATTAGACATGAAGAATCACTTCCAAGAGAGTTGAGACGGCATCTAAATTCTTTGGAGGAGAGATTATTGGAGAGTATGGTATGGGAAAAAGGATCATCAATGTACAATTCTTTGATTGTTGCAAGGCCAGCCTTATCTGCAGAAATTAACCGATTGGGATTATTAGCAGAACCCATGCCATCGCTAGATTCAATTGCAATGCACAATAATATTTCCTTTGGAAGCTTGCCTCCTCTGCCAGCCTTACATAAGCATGAGACTTCACAAGGTAGGAAGTTTCCGGTTTTGCAAGAGCACCTAGATATGGTTTGAAGTTTATGCTTATCCAATTATCTTGAGGAGGTTGACTGAACGCAGGATGCTTAAAAAATTTCCTGAATCCAATTTTTGCTTTATCTTTGTTTTAAAAAAATATTTTAGTTGATATTAGACCCAAATTGATCTGACCTGTCCCCTGGGCCCCTAATGGGCAGGAGCTTTGTGTGCTGTGCTGCGTTCCTCTAGATCTTTTATTGTTGTTTCTGGCCAAACTTTCTAATGCCAATGTTTATCAATCTATCAATTTATTTTCAGGCTGGGATTGTGACATCAGGTCCCCAAAGAGATTGTGTCATGATCTTCGAAGTGGTTTGGTTGAACGCAACTCCTTTACATCACCAGTCAAGCTAAATGGTCTGAAGTCAAGATTACTCCCACCTCCGTTGCAGTCTGCATTTGCCAGGTACTGAATTTGCAGATTTCATGGGGAAAGAAAACTCGTTATCTGTGAAGTATCATTAATCCTATAGCCTATTAATTATAGATGCTGCATTTGGTGCATTTTGCAGCCCTACACGACCAAATCCTGGAGGAGGGGGGGAAACTTGCGCTGAAACAGGGATCAGTGTATTCTTTAGTAAGGTGGTTACATAGAAAAATTTCTAATAGAGACTTGTCATTTCATTTGATAGAAGAAGAGTCTAACCATCAGAAAATTACTGTAAGGGTTCCTGAAAGTTGGTCTTTTGACACCATACAGGAAAAAATTAGAATCAGATACCTTGACCTTTAAACTCGATAAAAGCCTGTGTTTATTAAGTGTATGGCAGTGCAAATCTTATGAATGAAGCTTTCCTATGTCATTATTCAGATCTGAGGAAAATATGACACAAAGGGGAATACCACACACACACACACACACACACACACACACACACAAAAAAAAAAAAAAAAAACCTTAAATTCCTTAGCATGCTGTCATACTCTATGCACAAGGCTGTCCTCATTGCAAGGCGTAACTAAAACATTAACAAAGTATATTAATTCCATTACTGAAACTTGAAAATGTCATGGCATGTGTCGTTGCAGAGGTCAATCCAGTGAGGCCAATTGTGGAGCAAGTTTGGTTTGACAAGCAAGGATAAAATCCACAGCTTGTGCCATTACAGTTGTTTGTTTGGACAATTTTTTAAGTGGAAGAATTCCCATGCGGTGGCTATTATATGATTTATTTTTTTATTTTTTGTTTTGAAATGTGTTTTGAGAGGAAGGAAGATAAAATTTCATTGGAGTAAAAGCAAATATCAAACAGAGAGAGGGTGCCATATTTGACGTGTTGCACAACTTTACTTTGCCATGACTCTTAACAGTAAACATCATCTGCACAACCTCCGAGGCACCTTAGTCATCTCCATCCTCCTGCCTTTAGGCTCTGTCCTTACAATCCACTTTGGGTTATGGTACCCGTTATAGCCTGAATATGCCTAAAGGTTTAAGAGGATGTTCACTGATTATAAGCTCTGGTTGTTTCTTTCTGCTCAATTCATTTACTCTTTCTTTTGCTTTTAATGATGCCAATGATTTTTCTTTCATAGATTTTAAAGTTGGCTGCTGTCAGAATCAATGGCTTGGTTGAAAGGCTAAAACAATCTCAACAAGTAAGAGAGTCTGTTTACTATTTTTTTCAACAAATTCTTAGTCAGCGAACAGCCCTTTTCTTTAATAGACATATCGATCAGATTATTCTCTGCAGTTTATATGGAGTTGCAAAGGTACGTTATGAAGCTTTTGGAATATTGTTATTGTAACTTTTCTTAAAGTTATTTCCTTATGTTTACTGAATCAACGCCATTGATTGCAGATATCTCAATTGAACCTGACCTTCAGGGAAATAGTTTATAACTATAGGAAGCAGCCACAATGTAAACCTCAGGTCTTTCGCAGTGTTTTTGTTGATGGGTCTTCAACTCGTCATAATGGGGTATTGTTGCTTGATATAGTTTGTTTTATTTTTATCTTTTATCTTTAGATCATACATGTGCTAAGCCTATGCATACTATGGAATCAGAAAATGGGCCAGGAGCATGTTGACATAATTACGTTTTACAATGAAGTATTTATTCCATCTGTCAAGCCTCTGCTAGTCAGTCTTGGATCTGCTGGTGCATCCCCAAAAACTAAACGGCTTCCTGAACCTAATAATAATTTTGATGGTGCGTATTCTGGTGTGGACTGCCCTTTGATTTGCTTCTCTAATAACTGACTTTCTGAGACTCATTTTTCTGGCAGGGCAATGTCCTGGATCACCTTGTGTATCTGCATTTCCTAGTCTCCCTGATATGTCTCCAAAGAAAGTTTCTGCCACTCACAATGTCTATGTTTCACCATTGCGATCGTCGAAGGTAACCTGTTGTTGATATATTCTTTCATGGAGTGGAGTGCTATTTCTGTGTCACGGTCGACCAGAGATATCTGAATAACCTGTTGAAGTATTTGAATACTCTTAATATTAAAACATCTTTTATTCCATGTCATATATTTCTTTCATGAAGAAGTAAATTCAAGGCACATCCATATTGCCCTTAGTATGTTCTTGACCCAAAAAAAATATTCTTAGTATGCCATGGAAGAATTGTTTTGTTTTGCCTTGTGAATTATATGTCAGAGAAATGGAAGCTTTAGTCCACTAAACATCTGAAGCATCACTTTTATAGTTGCTTTTCTATTTCTGGGAACAGGTGTTTTTGACAATGTTTTGCAGATATGCAATTTCCCTTGTGGGCTATGTTAAAATATATTTTATAGAAGGCATTAAAATTGAATTTCTCTGCATTCAGTGAAATATTTTAGGACAACTTTTTAAAAAAAGGTACTTGGGCTCCAGTTCGTTTTTTATTTGGATGCAATTTTCTGTGTGCAAACCTGAAAACACAAGAGAAGTGTTTGGTTGGTTAAAAGTGAATTGGTTTTTTAGGGCCTTATTCAGAAAACAGCCTGATTTTATAAAATATTTTCTCAATTTCATTTTCAGATTGTATCCTTCGTTCCTGAGTCAAACCAGCAGCAAAATTTTTTGATGCCTATGACTGTTTAAAAACTTCATGTTCTCAAGTATACTGTAGCAGAAGGTTGGAGACATCGACTTTTTATCTTAAATAATACTTTCATATGGCACGTCTATCTGCTTCATCCTACATGTAATTTGATCGAACTTCAAGCTTGAGTTTAAACGATAAAGTAACTTTTTGAATTCTAATATCATGTTTCAATGTTAGAAGTTTCTATTTAACAAGTATTTGATAAAGTAGAAAGCGACTTAAAAGTTCGACACTACCATAACTATTTTTGGTAGATAATTCATGTTAGCATCCCTGTTAATCTGGTGCATTATGACAAAATGTGCCTTGCATATTGCCATCATAACATCTATCAACTTTTTTAGTATCCGGTTATTGAAAGTGCGTCTAATCTGGCAAAATTCTAGGTATTTAGAATTTGAAATTGTCATTTCAGGTTGTGTTTCTTGAAATATTATGAGAATGCTTATTCTATTGAAAACTATAGCCCAGGAATCGTTGCCCTGGCTTGCCAGTGCAGCCTATTCTTTCCCTCCTTTACCTTTGTCTGAATCTTGGTCTTGAATGAATCAACAAAATTATGAATACATCCCAATAAATGCTTCAATCCCATCCGTGAGATGTCCATATTACTTCATCTTGGTGAATTATGTATGCAGATGGATGCTCTAATCTCTCACAGCTCTAGAAGCTATTATGCATGTGTAGGCGAGAGCACTCACGCGTACCAAAGTCCTTCCAAAGATTTGACTGCTATCAATAACCACTTAAATGGGTATGTCAAGCTTCATCCCTTTCCAATTTCTGGGATTCATATCTCTACCTCTGATACTAATTCTGCCTTCTTCTCAACCCTCATTTCATGATCTCTGCAATCTCAGGAAGAAGATCAATAGCAGACTCAATTTTGATGATGTTGGATTGGTGAGTGATTCTCTTGTTGTGGGCAGCCTCTACCTTCAAAATGGAAGTTGTGCTTCTTCTTCCTTGACTGCTGCTTTGAACCCAACCTTGAAATCCGAGCAAAATGGAGCATTGAACCCAACCCTGAAATCTGAGCGAAATGGGTCCTAATCTAGATCAAGGATCTCTCATTGAATGTAAATTCGTTTCCCCCACTTCAGTTTTATTTCTAACTTTATAGTTGCGTTCACGATATTTAGTTGAGTGGCAAGTGACACTATGGTAAAGGCCGGCACTTCCTCAGTGGTTTGCTAGATAGTGAGCTGTTCTTCAATGAAAGAGTAGTTTTATACTTCCAGCTAATTTAATAGATTAGTCTTGTCTGTTAACCCCCCTTGCATCTTGATGTAGGTTTATGTTCATCAGCATCGTTTGTACATTAATATAAGTTAGACACAGTCGAATACAAAAATATTTTACATGTGTTGTGTTATTTTTCCAAGTTACGTTGTGTAAATAATAAATTACGCAAGAAAAAAAAGGTTTTTTGAGTCGGAATTGATCCCGGAGAAAAAATTTATGAAATTAGGTGTAGAATTCTCTTGATTGAAATTAGTGTACAATTAAAGACGGCAAATCCTGGAGTGCGTCACCATGCATTTTCGTCAAAATATTGGCGAGCATTTGCTAATGAGTAGAGTAGAAAAAGTACTGGGGCATCATCGGATCGGATGCTACAAAGAGGAAAGGTGATAACCGTTGAAATCTATTGAATGTCAAATGGAAGATGAGAAAAGTTGGACGTGCAGGTGTGTGAGATTAGCAGCAAAGCATTGTGGCCGATCAAATTGTCTCACTCGCAAACCCGCGAACTGGGTTTAAATGTTGATTTAATCTGATGTTGACAAAATGGAGTATTATTATGACGATCAACAATTATTTCCATGCCACCGGCTTGTATGATAGTGGCGATTTTATGAGTTCATTCCAACTCATTAATTATTGTTTACATGTCATCTGGCTGTCATAATGTCAGGCTTCCACTGGAGGCTAACGAGTGAAAAGTAAGCACCAGTGGGCCCCTTCTCCATAAGTGACAAGTGGGTCCCTTTCTCCATCAAAGTTCCCTTGTCCAACACTGCTATCTGATCACAGTTTTGAATGGTGCTCAATCGATGGGCCACAATCACACTCGTCCGACCCACCATCACTCTATCCAACGCCGTCTTCACCAACTCCTCCGATTTGCCATCGAGCGCGCTGGTTGCCTCGTCCAACAGCAAAATCGCCGGGTTCTTCAATATCGCACGGGCTATAGCTATACGCTGCTTCTGTCCGCCCGATAGCTGCGCACCTCTGTCCCCACACCACGTTTCGTATCCATCCTTCAACCCGGAGATGAAATCGTGAGCATTGGCCGCTTTCGCAGCATCAACTATCTCTGCTTCGTCCACCTCATCAGCCGCGCCATACGCGATGTTCTCCTTGATCGTCCCAGCAAATAGGGTCGGTTCCTGATTCACTAACGCTATGTGTTTCCTCAGGCTCCGAAGACGGTACGTCCTTACATCTCTTCCGTCGATCACAACCGTCCCTTTCAACGGATCATAGAATCTCTCAATCAAGGCGATGACGGTTGATTTTCCAGACCCACTGCCGCCCACTAATGCAGTCGATTTCCCAGCTTCAATCTCAAGCGTGAAGCCCTCAAAGATGAGATAATCGGGTCTAGCCGGGTACGCGAAGTGGACATCTTGAAGCTCCACCTGACCCATTAACATATCTGGAACACAACCTTCTGGGTCGTCGGGCTCTATTTGGGTGAACCGATCCAGCACAGAAAAAACTGACCTAGCCGCACCAGCAGCCTTGGCTAGATCAGTGGTCATGCTGGCGGCATCAGCAATGGCAAAACCAATGTAGATTAAAATGAAGAAGGTCCTAAAGAGAGATGTAACGGTAATGTGACCTTGGTCGATAAGTTTTCCACCGTACCAGAAATTGAGACCCAAATTGCAACAAATTAAGCCTAGTGACGCGCCAAGCACTACTCCAGCGATCCATGACTGACGAACGTTCTCTCTATTAATTGTATTGTGTTGGGATTGATCCAACATTTGTAAGACTCGAGAGTGGAGAGAGAAAGAAGTGACAGTTTGAATGTTGGTAACAACTTCAGCTGCGAGTTTACTGCTTTGGTCTCTAAATTTAATGGAGTTGCTAGGCATGTTTCTTAGTAGCACCTTTCGAATGAAGAAACCTGTAACCCCGAGAAGTTGGATGGCTATTATGGCAATGGCAAGCCTCCAAGAAATAATAAGACTCATGGTGTATGCTAGTAGTACTGCTGAGAAAGTTTGCGCAAGAAGGGATATTCGGTCCCCAACAAGCGATCTCACCTACTAGCGCAACAATGAGAACTATTAATATGGCATATCATGCACAAGCGGGAAATTAAAAAAAAATTGTAACATGTAATAATGATAACGGAAGGATCAATTACCACATTGGCGTCGTCGGCGAGCCTCGAGCAAATACCCCCACTAGAGTTCTCATCTTGGTCAAACCATCCAACTTCAAAAGTCAAGATTTTAGCCAACATTTTCTCTCTGATTCTCTTAGTAAGACGTTCTCCCATGGTGGCAAAGTTGCTGTGTTGACTAATGTTAGTCACGTAGGAGAAGACAGCCAACGCAGCTAACGCCAACGCATACAACCTTGTCTTTGATTTGATTTCATCATGATCAGAAGAGAAAAACGTGGGTATCATGTCTCCCATAATGAAAGCGTACAATGGCTGCATAGTGCCGAATAATAAGGCACTTAGACATCCCAGACTTGCATTTTTCCACTCAGGAAGGTTCAGAAGCAACAGTTTTTGAAACGGACGGTTGGATATTAGGTAATCTTGCTCATTGATACTGGCACTTGGAGTGATTGTGCCCAAGTCAACTGAGTTGGATCTACACATTGAAGAGAATCCACCAGTACTGTCATTGTTATGATTTTCTATGCCACGGATGTGCAAAGGTGATAATGAGGTCGAAGCTTTATCATGATCTTTTGTTGCTTCCGACGTTTTTTGAAGTTGAATGAGTGAAGAGTATTGCCCTTGCTCAACTCTTAGGAGCTCCTCATGTGATCCGCATTCTACAACTCGGCCATTTTGGATGACTACTATTGCATCAGCTTTGCAAATTGTGGAAAGACGATGAGATATGATGATTGTTGTTCTCCCTTCTATTGCATGTTGAAGTGCTTCTTGAACAATGCGCTCTGATTCCAAGTCCATGGCGCTAGTTGCCTCGTCTAAGAGTAGGATTCTAGGGGCTCTGATGACTGCTCGAGCTATTGCAATTCTTTGTTTTTGTCCTCCTGACATTTGAACACCAGCCTCTCCAACCTATTCATTTACATACGCAAACTGTTCAGCATTTCATCTAACCAAAAGTTTTAAGTAGTTTTTTTTCAAAAAAAAAATTTACTCAAACTTCTATTTCCCAGAGGGACATATTGCTAGAAACCATGTATAGCAATATGTATGTTCCTTGTAAGAGAGAAATATTCCTCTTTGGAGCCGTGTTTCTGTGCTCTTTGTCTTGTTCGTGTTATAAATTATGCACTCATAGAGACTAATGCTTTTGACTTTAATATTAGTAATATGTGATAACATCATGCATAGATGCAAGTGTAGTCGGAATTGTACTTCCTCATATGAGAAAACGGAGCACCAACCTTAGTTTCATACCCTTGTGGTAGTTGAGATATGAAGTTGTGAGCGTTTGAAGCCTTGGCTGCTGCTATGACTTCTTCGATGGTGGCATCTTCTTTTCCAAACAATATGTTCTCTTTAATCGACAAGTCAAACAAAGCTGGCTCTTGGCTCACTAGACCCATTTGAGAACGAAGCCATTTTAGCTGAAGCGTACTAATGGAGATACCGTCGAGGAGGATTTGCCCACCAATTGGATCATAGAATCTCTCCAACAAAGAAATTACAGTTGACTTGCCTGAACCACTTGCACCAACCAAAGCTACTGTTGTTTTAGCAGGAACTCTTAGGTTGAAGTTGTGGAGGATTATAGTGTCTGGTCTCGAAGGATAGGTGAAGTGGACATTCTTAAATTCAACCTCACCCAAAATGCTTTCTAGAGTCTCACCTTCCGTACTTTCTGAATCTATACTTGGTACTCTATCAATGATCTTCAAAACTTTTTCTCCAATTGAATATGCTTCTGTCAAACATTTCAAGTTTGACAATGCACTTGCCAGGGATCTAATTGAAGATAAATAAAATATAAGTGTTAGAGACCAAGAGTAGTGCAGTATTGAACCTTACAACTAGTAGAACAAAGCATTTGATATAAATGAATCAATATTTATTTTATACATACATAGTTAAACCACTACATTCACCCATCGGTTTTAAAATTATGCTGTTTCCGTATCATGTTTTGATATTTAGAGGTCATATCTGCATTCAAACTTAATTTTATTGTAAGTAGTTGCTTGTTTCTTTCATTCATTAGTCTGTTATTGTTCTCCCTTCAATGAAGACCCTAAAACAACCTAAATTGTGCCCACATTGGTGTGGTGAGCAGTGAGTGGTCAGCGTCTGTTTTTTGTCCCTTTGCTAATGAAGCAATGTAGTGAGTTTGCCATCTATCAACTATAGGCCTTTGATGTGTGAGAAAGTAATTTATAGTAAGTTGTAGAGAGGTGAGATTGGGAATACTTACGGGCCACCGTAGCCAATCAAAGCAGCAACGGCGTATATAGTTCCTCCTTGTGCACCATGGTGCATGACCAACCTACTACCATACCAGGCAATGAAAGACCAAACAAAGAATGTAATGCCGCTGCCCCCAATGCCTATGCCTTTAGCCAAAGCCTGCTTTAACCCTAGTTTCATGCATCCATGCAAAGCTGCAGAGAACTCATCCATCACCTTGTTTTCTCCAACGAAAGAGTAAACAGTTCTGATTGAAGAGATTGCTTGCTTTGCAATAGTATCAGCTTTATTGTACTCCTCTCTCATCTTCCTTGCTAAACCCATCAAAACTCGTCGGCAAATCAATCCTGGCATAGTCATGATAATTCCAAATGGGAAAATAACTAAGGCCAGTCTCCACATTAGAAGAAAGGCAACCATGTAGCTCCCAATGAACCTTGTCATATTTGAAATAAAGTTTGGAACCTGAAAATAACTTGGCATATCGATGGCACAACTTAAAGCTTTGTTTTATATATATGTATATACGAAAAATAAAACCAGGGATTCTAATAATCAAAGGATAAGATAGAATAAAAAAAAAAAATTCTATTATCATGTTTAGCTTCAAAGGAATGAGATTAAAATTAATTATGGTCCTTCTAACTTATTTCAAAATAGTGGGATATCCCACTATTTTGGGATAAAGCACCTCCAAAAATTGTGTGATTGTTTTGTCTTATTTTCATTGTATTTTATCCTTTTACTGCCCAATCTAATTCCATCTAGAATTTTAACTTATAAAAATAAGTTTATTCTATCATGCACACCAAACACATTGTTAAGCGACCCAAGAGACTCAAGTATAGAGGTTATTGCACAATGGTTCTTTAAGGGAGGTAGTCATGGAAGCCATTGATATATTTAAATTATGTCTTTCTAATTATAAATATGAATGTATGTATGTATGTATGTGATATATGTGTGTATGCATATAGATTAATATGCATGTGTTAGTGAAACATCCAAATATTAGTTACCTTTTCACTTATTGCATCATGGATAATGAAACTATTGTTGGAGACATTGGAAACTACTTCGAATATATTTTGGTTATATATATCGAAGTAGCCAACTTCTTGCCTTAGCACCGCCTTTAAATACCTAGCTCTCATCCTTGCTGCTTGCCTTGCTCCAGTTCTTGTCCAGCAGTATCCATCTATATATGTAAGATAATCCATTAACTCTAGCAATAGATTTTAAATCTAGAAGCTACTATTTTGTAGATCTAGGTAGACATACAGAACTATTAATTAGAAGAAGAAAAGAGAGTTGAGACATACCAAGTATCCCAGCTAGGAAACTCGCGCCCGCCAGGTAAAGGAAATTCAAAACATTCTGTAAGATGATTTCACATTGATGAGTTACTGAATTAAAGAATGAATCAGACACACAATATATAGCTAGAAGAAGATGGAATGATCATGATCACCTGGTTGACACTGTGAAGAAAGATATGAGGATCAGAATATGGAGTTAAACCAAAAATATTCATGCTCCTGCTGGTTATAAACATTATTAGTGGAAAACTCAATCCATTACCAAGTGAACCAAGGAATCCTACACCCATCAGCAACACGTCTATTGAGTCTGCATGCAAGAAGATGGACAGGAATGGGCTCTTCATCATCTTTATGTTCTTCATCCTTCTCCAACTACCAATTGCATTTATTCTAATTATTAGCACCATCCCACTAGTTATAAGTTGGCATATAATCTTCATTGAAATAGAAATTTATTTTCTTAAATAAATAAAATAGAAGTAGTAGAACAAGCTTCATGTATGCATGTGTATTAAATACGCGAAATTGACTCATTCGTTTATTTATTGCAAAAGTTGGTGGCACGACATGATACACACACATAAATATATATAGGAATATTTTGAAAATGATATTCCATTCGTAAAAATGTTGCACGTGAATACTTGAAAATGCTGAAATTTGATTATCTGTATGTATTTGAACTTGTGCCCCGAAAGTAATATTGAGAACTATGTAAAGTTGACAAAAATTAAAAAAAAAAAAAGAGAGAATATATTTTATGTATTAGTTCAGTCATGATATCATCCTCGTTTCTGTCTCTTGGACAAAAAGTTTTATGTACGCAATAGCTCCAATCGTTTTTTTTTTTTTTTTTTGAAAGAATAACTGAGAAGCAATATTGAGCAGGTAATTAACTGCAACACTTGTATACTCCGATTCTTAAATGTCAATGAAATTGAAAGAGACGGACCCCGTTAATAATTATAATTTTAATGTCGAAATAATTAAGAATAAAATCTTGCTGATACTTTCTAAGCTAACTAAATAAGTGTATAACGAGTGGATCAGAGGAGTCATGCTTTGACCCCGTTTTACCAATACATCATTTCTTTTCTTGAAATTGTTCGTGATTGTTTTTGTTAGTGATTTTTTTTTTTTTTTGAATTATCGAGTTATTTTTTTCCTAGTTTCAAATTCTTTTTTGGACTCTACTTCTTTGTACTCTGTTTTCTCCCTCTACTCAGAAGACAAGGAAGCAACCTACTTCGTCAGAACATGAGGCATCATTCCTATTGCGTTACTATATATTATTATTGAAAAAACAAACAAAAAAAAGAGGGATTTTAGTCGGTTATCGTCTTATATTGTGACGGTATATATGATAACAATATACAGCTATGAGGCGTCTTTTTTAAGGGTCTCTCTCTCTCTCTCTGTCTCTCTTTTTCTTCTTTAAAGGTAACAATATATAGATTTAAATTTTGGTTCAACACCTTAAAAAGTGGATCTCCAAAGATCCGCATGATCCCTTCGAATATGTGGAATGGATTTTGTCAGGTAGCTACAGCTGTGGTTTCTTTTTTGTCTCATAAATTCTTACATATTATATTCCTCCGCAGTTGAAAACATTATCCAACTATATGTGATCTGTGAAGAATGCATACAGCTAGAAATTAATAGAAGAATCCTATATACAATTCATCTCGTTTAATATGCGCAATCTTTCCATTAACATTTTGGAATTCTAACTTCATATTTGTTGTACAGAAAAACCGGACACCGTGAAGTAGGCACGGTCCTTGTGATCTAACGAACCAGAAGCTTAGCGTGGATCATGACTCTGATCATAACGTTAGCTTTTTGGCGTACTTCTAGCTAGAGATATTCTTCAAAAGTTTTATTGTTTTAGTTTTACTTTACTTTTTTTTTTAAACAAAAATTTAAAACAGTTATTTTAAAATGCAAGGCATGCCATGTGGTTTATCCTTGTATAGTACACTTATGACTTGTTAAATATATATGGTACCATGTGGAAAAATCATTTTCCAAAGTTGCCTGCACCATCATTGTCAAACCTACGAAGGCCAATTGTAACTTTATTGATGGCGACTCAACTATCACTCAATCATTTTGTTACTTGCTTAAGCATACTTGTACGCCCAAATAATGATGAAGGGGAGCCTATTTACTTAGGAGAGACTACCATATCCCTCTCTACCAATCCATATAAATTGAATAATTATGGGAGAAGCTCACCTTTTGACAACAAGTGTTCTTGTCCAAGTTTGTGCTTGTGTGTGGGACATGAGAGCCTTGGGGAGCTGAGAAAACCTTACTCAAGGTTTGTTATAAGTATTATTAATCCCTTCTCAATTCTATTTTCATCAATAATAACGATCACCCATGATCTACTCAAATATATCTAACAAATTGAGCATGAATTTCCACCAACTCTGGGGAGACTTTCATGCTGCTTATGGACCATACAATCCTTGACCATGTACACTTGGCATTATGGGCAATACCTTGATTATAATGCCACAAGAATGGTGACACTAGATGGCCAAATCGATTGACCATAGTTAACGGTTTGACAATGTACATAGTTGCTGTCATGTGATTATCAAGAGAGTATAGTGCTTTCATTATCCTCAAATCCATCAAAATCCTCAAAATCAAGTATCCAAACCTTGAGAGTATTATAGGGCACTTAGAAGTGAACAAAAATGACCCAAAGAAACCATACACAAGACTCGTTGTAATACCCTGAAAAATTTGTACAAAATGAAATAAAATAATAAATGAGACCAAATTTATTTCAGGGCTCGATTAGCAAGTTTAATTACTCAAAAACCTCTCAGGGGTGTGAAAGTTAAGAAAAAGAAACGAAATGAACACCTCACATGATCCAGGCATTAGAAATTCATTTCATTTGTCCAATTAAGGGTTCATTTGCCTAACATGCATTAGTGAAATGAGAATTAGGAAAGAAAATAAAGAAAACCCTAGCCAAACACAATATTTGTGACGACCCACGATTTTGTGCACAGAAATTTTTGGGTCCAAAGTGTGTATTTTAAGAAATTATAATGGAAATGCATGGAATTATCCTAAGTTTTTCTTAATTTCAAATTATTTATTGGAGAAAATTGAAATAATGAAAAAAA